>JAJIZJ010000120.1:0-54594 GCA_022606455.1 Callitettix versicolor | reverse complement strand
GGTCCCGTTTTGTAGTTTCTTGATTGAAACTACGGGACCCGCTTTTCCAACGATTGCCTTATTGATTATAAAAGGAGAGACTTTTCCAAGATCAGCTCCTTCGGAAGAATTTTTAAAAACGAGATATCTAATAGAAGGTAACATAGCGCTACCTCCTTCTTCTACTTTCGGATTACTGGGTAAATCTCCAACATCCTCACTACAAACAGACTCGTTTGACACGGTCACACGATGCCTCTTTAGACTCAGTTTGGCGTTTTGTTTTTTGGTATCCATAGTGTTATTTACCGAGCGATTCATGAATGCAGATTTTTCGAACAACTGGCACAGGGTGCACCCAAACGACCACCAGCAGCCCAGGATACTCGAACTAAAGCGAGAACCCCTCCTAGATATTGTTGAGATATATTGGGTCCAAGAATCTTTCCTACTCTGCCTGAAAATTCTACGTGCTTTGGCTCGTAGAACTTTATACCTTTCGAGATTTTCACTCGTCGGACTTTTGTTGAATCTACTTAGAGCTCTTCTACGTTGGCGTATGGCCTCCTTACATTCTTCGTTCCACCAAGGGACTGGTGGACGTGGTGGGTGTGGTGAGGTTTTGGAGATAGTTTCCTCTGCTGCACATAAAATTTGTTTTGTGAAATTGTCTACTACTGCATTGATACACGTATGATATCCAATTTCTGGTGATACGAATCTCTTTGAAAATTCTTCCCAGTTCGCTTTTTTAATAATCCAACGCGGCAAACGTTGATTCATAACAGGAGGTTACGAAAGGTAATATTAATAGGAGTATGATCGCTGCCATATAGATCAGGTAATACCGACCATTCAAACTTTGTCGCCAAAACTGGACTACAGAATGACAAATCAACAGCTGTCCATCCGCCGGTGGATGCTGCCAGATGCGTGGGTGAACCGTCATTAAGAAGACACAGATTTAAAGTAGACCGTATTCTCTCGATACGTATTCCCTTTGAGTTGCAGGATAACGAACCCCAGGATGTATGATGGGCGTTAAAATCGCCTATTTTTTTTTTTTTTTTTTTTTTTTTTTTTTTTTTTTTTTTTTTTTTTTCGGCGAAAAACCGTTTAGGTTATCATCGCCGTCACGAAGGATTAAAGTATATAAAAAAAAATTTAATTAACCAAAATTTAACTTAAGAAAAAAACAACAACAACAAACTATAACAGTAAAAATAAATTAAAAATTTAGATAACAGATATAGATATATTACACTTAAGAACTAAATAACAATAAATAATGAATAAAATTTAATAACAATTCGTAAAATAATGCAAAACATAACAGAAATAAAGTTTTTAAATAAAATAAATAAATAAAATAACACAAGAAATTACAAATACAATAAATTAAATTTTATTTAAAACATTCAGACGATGAAGGAAGTCTAGAACCCGGTCAACGGCCGAGGCACTATCTCCCAACATCGTCTGCAAACAGTTGCTCATACCACACATAAACGCACATTTTGGAAACCATCACAATCGAGTAATATATGTCTTATTGTGATGGTTTCCCTACAGAACTCGCATTTAGGTGGGTCCCCGCGTTCCATCAGAAATCCATGCGTTAACATGGAGTGACCGACGAGAAGGCGGGTGATCACCACCTCTTCTCTGCGACTTGCACGTATTGACGACCCCCAAGGACGAACTGTACTTTTGATTACCCTCAATTTATTACAGCTTGTAGCTGCCCATTCATTTTCCCACTGTAGATGAATTAAATGTTTTACGTGACAAAGGAAGTCAGACACGATTACACGTTGAGTGCATGGCGGAAGAAAAGTTGCTTCCTTTGCCGCATTATCCGCTATAGTGTTTCCAGATATTCCACAGTGGCCAGGAATCCAGATAAATGATACTCTTGCACCTCGTAGTTCAAGTCTATGGACAGAGCACAGAATATCTTGAACCAGAGGGTTTACCGAATACATATCCCGGATTGCCTGGAGGGCACTTTTTGAATCAGAACAAACTACGAAATGCAAACTATCGAATTCAAAAGTGATTAGAGCCTTTAAGATGGCAAAGAGTTCGGCTGTAAAGACACTGCAAGTTGAGGGTAATCCATACTTATACGTTTCGTCCAATGAGTAAAATGCACACCCAACATTGTTATTCATCTTAGAGCCATCTGTGAAAATAAATTTAGCAGATGGATATGAACTAGTCAGTCGAAAAAACTCACGTTGATACACAATGTTAGGAGTGTTGTCTTTCTGGTATGCACACAAGGAGAAATCAAATGTCGGCATATTGATTTTCCATGGAGGGACAAGACAAAAGGACCTTTCAAACATTGGGGGTAGTTCAATACGTAAGTCATCAAAAATACGGGATGTTCTAATACCAAGAGGAGCAGTAGCATTCGGTCGAGTTTCATACTGTCGCACCAATTGATTTTTGAAAACTGTATTAAAAGCAGGGTGCCAAGGTTTAGATGATAAATTGCTTACATAAGTTAGCTGTAGTTTCTGTCTCCGTCGAAAGAGTGAAGGTTCCCCAGTCTCGGCTAGAATGCTTACAACGGGACTAGAACGGAAGGCTCCAGAGACGAGTCGTATTGCAGAGTGATGGACTGGGTCTATTTTTTTTAATACGGATGGTCGTGCAGACGAATATACAATGCTGCCATAATCAATCCGCGAACGAATCACCGCACGGTAAAACATCAGCATACAGGTCCTATCAGCGCCCCATCGAGAACCACTAAGCACCCTCAACATATCGAGAATTTTGTTACATCGTAACTTTAAATCACGCAAATGAGGGTTCCATGATAGTCTTTGATCAAATATTAACCCCAAAAATCGAACAGATGGAATGGTCCGAATTTCTGTACCATCGAGAAATATTGAAGGAGTTCGGATCTGTCGACGGCGACTGAAGGCAATACATTGAGTTTTGGCCGCAGAAAATTTAAACCCAGTTGAATTCGTCCATGACTGCAATCTATTTACTGTAAGCTGAAGTGTTCTTTCAGCTGTGGCCAAACTTCTAGCACCAACATAAATTGCAAAGTCATCCACAAATAGAGAACAGCGAACAGGAGACCGCACATTAGTAGTTATACTATTGATAGCAACGGCAAACAAAGTCACACTAAGTACACTTCCCTGCGGGACGCCATTCTCTAACCGAAAACGATCTGACAATGTAGATCCAAGGCGTACTCTGAAATATCTGTTTGAGAGAAAATTTTTAATAAAACCTAGTATATTACCTTGTATACCCCATGATTTTAATGTATTTAGTATTCCTCTTCTCCAAGCCATATCATATGCCTTCTCTAGGTCAAAGAATATTGCAACAAGTGTTTGACGTAACAGAAAGGCATTTTGGATTGCAGATTCTAATAAAACTAACTGATCGATGGAAGATCGCCCTTGCCTAAAACCACTGGTCCTTAGAGAGTAAATTATTATTTTCTAAGTACCAAACAAGACGGCGATTTACCATTTTCTCCACTAGCTTGCATAGCACACTAGTAAGAGAAATAGGGCGGTAGCTGTTTGGATCAGTTTTATCTTTGCCTGGCTTAAGAATAGGAATCACTGTTGCTTCCAACCAAACATCAGGGAAAGAGTGTTCCTCAAACATACGATTGTATATCTTCAGGAGGGAAATCCTCCCCGATGTTGGAAGATTTTTAATCATGGAATATACAAGGTTATCAGGGCCTGGTGCTGAATCTGAAGAGGATGACAGTGCAGATTCCAGCTCTTCTATTGAGAAGGGCGCGTTCAAAGGAGAAACAGACGTACCAACGACGAATGGCATTGCTTCTTGAGTATTTTTGAAACGACAAAAACCATTGCTATAGGAAGTAGACGAAGAATAATCCGCAAAATATAAACCCAATGTATTAACAATATCTCGAGGATCAAAACTTATTATTCTGTTCCGTTGTTTGATGCCCATCAAGGAAGTTGATGGAGATGAACCAGAAACGGAACGGAGTTTCTTCCAAACAGTTGATACTGGTGTTGTTCTTGATATTGTGTTAATATACTGGGTCCAAGAATTTTTCTACTTTGTCTAAATATTCTACGAGCTCTAGCTCGGAGAATTTTATACCTCTCAAGATTTTCACTCGTTGGTCGTCTGTTGAACCTTCTTAGAGCTCGTCTACGTAAAAGCAAGGCATTCTTACAGTCCTCAGTCCACCAAGGAACGGGGGACGAGATTGATGAGTCGAGGTTTGAGGAATAGTTTTATGTGCTACGTCTAAAATATTTTCAGTTAAAGTTTGTACTATTTCATTAATAGAGTTAATATCTTCAATGTCAGGTGATACAAATTGTTCTGTGAAATCCACCCATTGTGCCTTTTGTAGAATCCACCGCGGAGGGCGTTGATTCGGACGGTGGAATGTACAAAGTGAAACATTAATCGGAGTATGATCGCTGCCGTACAGATCAGACATCGCCGACCATTCGAACTTCGTTGCCAAAATTGGACTGCAAAGGTCAAATCAACGACTGTCCAACCACCTGTAGAAGACGATAAGTGTGTTGGGGAACCATTATTTAAAAGACATAGATCTAATGTAGTCCTTATATTGTCAATTCGGTTTCCTCGTGAGTTACATGTAGTAGAGCCCCACGATGTGTGGTGAGCATTAAAATCACCCATCAATAGAAAGGGGACAGGTAACTGAATTAATAAGTTAACTAAGTCGTTGTCTTGGAAGGCATAGCTAGGTGGTAAATAAATGCAACATATGGTAAGTTTAAATGGTACGGTAGTCTGAACTGCGACAGCTTGTAAAGGAGTTACTATGTCTACAGGGACGGCATCAATAGAGTCACGAGCTAGTATGGCTACCCCACCCTTCGCTCGTTCTTCCGTTATGAAGTCGGCCCTGACAACAGAATACCCTCTTAAATTGAAAGTGTGCGATTGGTGAAGGTGCGTCTCTTGAAGGCAAATGAATAATGGAGACGTATCGCGTACAAGAAGTTTTAAATCTTCAATATGACTTTTGGCTCCGTTAATGTTCCACTGTATCACATTGTTGTAAATGGAAGGCGTTGACATTGAAAATTAATACTTTAGTTTATGATAGGATTCATATTTTCAATAGAGCATGCTTTAGATTGGTCAGAATCAACAGACACAGAGTCACAACTAATGTCAGACTCTGATGATTTTTTGGTTTTGTTTACAAGAGGTTTAGTACTAGAACCTTCTTTAGAAGTTTTTTCATTTTTTTTAACAAGGTTTTTCCCTATAGTCGAATTTTTATTTTTAGGTCCAACAGTCGGTGGACAAGTGTTTGATTTTTTTTTTAAAAAGTATTCCAGTCCTGGAGTGGTTTTTTTGTCCACAGGCTTCAACACTTGCGACGTTGTCATTCGTGGCTTGGTCACTGGAAATTTAATATCTTTTTTAAATGTAGGCTCAGGAGTTACTTTTACAGGAGAAAGCAAAGTAGGGCCTTCCTTCACAATCGGAACCGAAATTTGTGCGACATTGGACGTTAACATAGCTAACAACTGAGCAACTTGATCAGTCAAAACTTTTACAGTTTTGGTTAGCTCATCACAATTCACACAAGCCTTTTTTTGATTGGCTGTAGCAGAAGCAAACGATTTTCCACTTATAAGAGGCTTGGAGCTTTTATGGATCTTCTTGGCTTCAGAAAAGGATACCTTATCTTTGGCCATTATGGTAAGAATGGATTTTTCTTCAAGTAACTTGGGACAGATCGAAGATCGAGCGGGATGATCACCGCCACAATTCACACATTGTGGGCTAACTTGACAACCTTCACCAGAATGACCTTGATTACCGCAATTTCCGCAAACCTCAGGCTTCGTGCACGACGAACTCATATGACCGAAGCCTTGACATTTAAAACAACGCCTTGGATTCGGAACATATGGCCTCACCGACAGCCTTTGATAACCAGCATAGATATAATCAGGTATTTTAGGTTTTCCAAATGTCAAGATCAAGGAGGTTGTGGGGATTTTTTGTCCCTTTTCCATTCGCATTATCCTGCAGACATCAACTACAGCTTCTGAAGTCAACTCCGTCTTAATTTCACTTAGATCTACATGTAAAAGATCTCGGCAACTTATGACACCTTTTGCAAAATTTAAGGTTCTGTGGGGTTCTACAGATACCTTGACTGTTTCAAAGAAGGAAGTCATTTTTAATAGCGACTGGGTCTGTTTGTCGCTATTTGTTTGTACAAGTAAAGTCCCGTTTTGTAGTTTTTGATAGAAACTACGGGGCCTGCCCTACCAACAATGGCTTTATTAATTAAAAACGGCGAGACTTTGGACAAATCCTCTCCTTCCGTTGCATTTTTTACAATTAAGAATCTCGGAGAAGGTAACGTAAAGTTACCATCTCCTTGAACATTTGGTTTAGTCTCTTTTGCTATTGCTGCACTAACATCACTTTCTACAGACTCGTTTGACAAGGTCAAACGATGCCTCTTTAAACTCATTTTGGCGTTTTGTTTGTTGTTCTCCATAGTTAGTTTGCCGAGCGATTCATGAATGCAGATTTTTCGAACAACTGGCACAGGGTGCACCCAAACGACCACCAGCAGCCCAGGATACTCGAACTAAAGCAAGAACCCCCAATAAAAAAAAAAAAAAAAAAAAAAAAAAAAAAATTGAAAAAGAAAAAAATGGGGGGACCTCCAGATATCCTGGAGCCGAAATACATGGTCTGTCAGCACTCCAGAATATTTTAGGAATGGGTTCCGGTACATCGTTACGGTTCCCCAAACCCAAGTACCACTGGCAGCCGCTCTCTATGTACTCACAGAATGCAACCATTTGTTTCGATAGACCCAGCTATGGGCTCCGACACCCATAACTCAACATTCATGCGCTTGCCAAGCGCCTATAGGCTGCTCGGTTCCAGAACCTGTCCCATCAGAGGTCCTCGGCAGTGCTAGGCACACATCAGGTTCCACATACTTGGTCCCGCCAAAGGAAACCAAGAAGCATCGCCACTCCCAGACGTAACGGAACAAGTACAGCAAATCCCTAAATGTATGTGTGTGTGTAAAGTGTTTAAATCGTAAGTGTAGTTCTGTAAGTGTTAGTGTGTGTTACACTCGGGTGCCGCGAGGTTCGTCTAGGTCCTCTCATTAGGTGCAGCTAGTCTGCACCCCCCTGCGGGTGTGTATGTGTTTGTGTGAGGGAGTGTGTTTGTGGATGTTGTGTGTTGTGTGTATGTTGAGTAAATGAGTGAGAGTAGAATGAGCTAGAGGTATGGTGGGGTCGCTAAGCCCATCAGCTGCTCACGTCAGCTGCCTCCGCCGGCTAAAATCGCCTACTAGTAGGACCGGCGGTGGCAACTGGGATATCAAATCATATATTTCATAATTTTGAAACTTATAGCTCGGCGGCCGGTACAGGCTACAGATAGTAAGTCTGAATGGAACGGTAGTCTGAACGGCAACAGCTTGTAGTTGAGTCACTATGTTTACAGGAACCGATGCGATTGAGTCATCAGTCAGGAGGGCGACACCACCCCTGGCTCTTTCTTCAGTGTAGAAATCCGTCCTGAAAACAGAATAACCCCTAAAGTTGAAAATGTGAGATTCGTGAAGGTGCGTTTCTTGAAGGCATATTATTAAAAGAGACGAATCTCTCACAAGAACTTTTAGGTCTTCAATATGGCTTCTTACTCCATTAATATTCCATTGTATGATATTATTTTTCATTTAAATTGCAGGCATTGAATTATACATAAAGGATTAATTTATTACAGGATTCGATTTACTTTCTTCAGGTAATAATTTTGATGTATTATATTCTACAGACATCGAATCACTACTGTGACTGATGTCCGAGTCGGATGATTTTTTGGATTTGATTTGTGGAGGTTTAGCAGTGGGACCTCCTTTAAGACTTTTTCCTATTTTTTTAACAGGTTTGTTTCCTGCAATGTTAGAAATTTTATTTTTTTCCCCAACTGACGGAGGAGCAGTATTCGCTTTCTTTTTTAAAGCGAATATACTCAAGGCCTGGAGGGATCTTCTTGTCAACAGGCTTAAGTACCTGTGACTTAGACAGAAGTGGATTTTTTTGTACAGCCTTTTTTGAAGTCTGACTTTTATCGGTTAAAGTTTTTACTGTATCAGGACTATGTGAAACTGAAGACACAGTCTTCTCTGGTGCAGAAGCAGGAGCAGGAGCAGAACCAGAGGAAAACAGGGCTAGCAGTTTAGCTATCTGATCAGTCAATGCTTTAACCGTTTTTGAGAGCTCGTTACAATTAGCACAGGATGACTGCTTAGAGCTTGATGAAGCAGTAGCAGCAGCAAATGATTTGCCTTCCACTGGAGATTGGGAAACCTTAAAAACCTTTTTCGCATCTGAAAAGGATAGTTTATCCTTTGCCATTATTGTGAGGATAGCTTTTTCTTCCTTAAATTTAGGGCAGTTGAACGATCTAGCTGGGTGATCGCCCCCGCAATTCGAGCACTTGGTGTCATTTGTGCATCCATCACTGCTATGGCCTTTACTTCCACACTGGCCACATACCTCCGGCTTTGTACAAGAAGAACTCATATGTCCGAAGCACTGACATTTGAAGCAACGTCGAGGGTTCGGAACATATGGTCGCACTGAAAGCCGTTGGTATCCGGCATAAATGAATTCAGGTAGTGTAGGTTTCCCAAAGGTTAGTATCAACGAGGAGTTGATACCTTCTGCCCATTTATGCTGCGCATTATGCGTGTCACGTCAATCACGGACTCCGATGCTAGTTCCGTTTTTATCTCCTCGAGACTTACATGTAAAAGATCTCTACATGTAATAACCCCTTCGCTGAGTTCAAAGACCTGTGGGGTACCACAGATACCTTGACCAGGTCGAAGAAGGAGGTCATTTTCATCAACGAGCGGCTCTGTTTCTCATTTTTAGTTTCCACTAATAATGTTCCATTCTGTAACTTCTTAATAGAAGCTACAGAACCTGCTCTACCCGAAATCGCCTTATGTATAAGGAAGGGCGACGTCTTTGACAGATCTGCCCCTTCCTCCTGATTGCTAAACACTAAAAATTTTGGAGTTGGTAGTTCTGAAATTGAAGCTACCAACGATTCTACATCATGATTATCTGAACTGGAAGACTCATCAGATACAGTTGAACGATGTCTCTTCAACGAAATTTTGGCGTTTTTTGTTATTTCATCCATAGTTTGTTTTACCGAGCGATTCATGAACGAAGATGTTTCGAACAACTGGCACAGGGTGCACCCAGACGACCACCAGCAGCCCAGGATACTCGAACTAAAGCGAGAACCACCAATAAAAAAAAAAAAAAAAAAAAAAAAAAAAAAAAAAAAAAAAAAAAAAAAATGGGGGGACCTCCAGATATCCTGGAGCCGAAATACATGGTCTGTCAGCACTCCAGAATATTTTAGGAATGGGTTCCGGTACATAGTTACGGTTCCCCAAACCCAAGTACCACTGGCAGCCGCCCTCTATGAACTCACAGAATGCAACCACTTGTTTCGATAGACTCAGCTATGGGCTTCGACACCCATAACTCAACGTTCATGTGCTTGCCAGACGCCTATAGGCTGCTCGGTCCCAGAACTTATCCCATCATAGGTCCTCGGCAGTGCTAGGCACACATCAGGTTCCACATACTTGGTCCCGCCAAAGGAAACCAAGTAGCATCGCCACTCCCAGACGTAACGGAACAAGTACAGCAAATCCCTAAATGTATGTGTGTGTAAAGTGTTTAAATCGTAAGTGTAGTTCTGTAAGTGTAAGTGTGTGTTACACTCGGGTGCCGCGAGGTTCGTCTAGGTCCTCTCAGTAGGTGCAGCTAGTCTGCACCCCCCTGCGGGTGTGTATGTGTTTGTGTGAGGGAGTGTGAGGGAGTGTGTTTGTGGATGTTGTGTGTTGTGTGTATGTGGAGTAAATGAGTGAGAGTAGAATGAGCTAGAGGTATGGTGGGGTCGCTAAGCCCATCAGCTGCTCACGTCAGCTGCCTCCGCCGGCATTTGCCTTTTTAAGGATCCAACGCGGCAGGCGTCGTTGCACATGAGCGAAAGTACAAAATGAAATATTAATGGGATTATGATCACTGCCATACAGATCTGGTAACACCGACCATTCAAACTTTGTTGCCAAAACTGGACTACAAAATGACAAATCGACAACTGTCCATCCGCCAGTAGAAGCTGATAAATGAGTCGGAGAACCGTCATTTAGAAGGCACAAATCTAAGTTTGACCGTATTCCTTCGATTCGTATTCCCCTTGAGTTACAGGATAAGGAACCCCATGAAGTATGATGAGCGTTAAAATCACCTGTCAATAAAATCGGTTGTGGCAACTGAGATATTAAATCATATACTTCATGATGTTGGAAATTGTAACTATTGTGATATCGCCGACAGACGCAACGGGAAGCGTAATTATTTATGCATCATGGGACCATCAAACGCTGGCAAGACATTCTTTTTGGAGGCCCTCACGTATTTCTATCTGAACAGGGGTTGTATGAAGAATTCATCCCGTGCCGAACGTTTTGCATTTCAAGACTGACGAAATGCAGTCGTTTAGACTGACGAATCATATTCTGGGACGAGGCCAAACTGGATCCATCGTGAGCCGACAACGTAAAGTGTCTACTTTCCGGAAACTCATTTATCTGCTCTGTGAAGTTCCAACAAGACGCAGCACTATGCAATACACCTGTTTTCATTGCATCGAATAACCAAGTGTTTCCCCGACCAGACGCTTTTTCCAATCGCGTTGTGAGGTATACGTGGGCTACTGCTCCGTTATTACGGATTCTAGCGGGTAAACGTATACACCCCATCGCTATTGGACAGCTAATGTTGTGGGCAACACGCAATGAAAGTTATAATTCTGAACATGTAATTACATCATTTGCGTAATGCAAGGAAAACTGTAAGAAATAATACATTTGTATAAATATACACGCTTGGCCAGATCCGCCTTGCTGCCTACGTGCAAGCGACAGTGTGGGTAGCAGGGTGGGAAGGTCTGGGTTACTTAGCTAACGTATAAAAAATTAAAAATGACGTAATAGACTAAAGCTTATCAGTGACGTAATTGATAATCGATGACGTAAGAGTGATAAGATTTGACGTCACAGATAAGATAATAATTAATTCTACGTTAGCTACTATGGTTTAAGATAAAAACCTCTCATCTTTGTAAATTGTGTAAATATCGTTGGCAGTGAAGTAGTCCTTGTAGTACAGCGGTAAGAATGTAGTACGTTCATTATCGCTTAATTGTTGAAACAATTCGTGAGATAGCCTCGGGTTGACTTTCACAAATGCCTCGACATTATCTATAACCGATCCGACAGGCTCTCTGAATGACATTTGGATAAGTGCCAATAGTAGGTTGCGCAGTAGTCGTAATATCAATCGGTTTGGCTGTTGCTGTTGCTGTTGTTGTTGTAGTATTGCGGCACTTTTGTTTTTTAGGTTTATTTTTATTTACATCCACATGTGGACGTTTCTTTGATTGCTATGCGTCCTTTGCTGTTTCGGTATGTGCATAACTCTTATAACCTAACATATGTCCATGATTAGAGTTTAGTTGTACCCAATCATTATCACCAGTATAAATATTATGGGCGTTGTCGTAACTGTGATACGGTGTTACAAAATCGAATGAGTATTCCATTTCGATTCGTGTATCTATTTTATAAATGACATTTATAACTTGTATATCATCGTCGGATGGTGTCAACGAGTAACTGTGCACTGGTAGTACGCCCACGTGTAAACTCGGTGGTTGTACGCCTCCAGCCGTTTCGTGAAATCCATGAGATGCACCTCCAGCGTGTTCTATATAACTCCAGTACGGTACTGCGTAAGGACCACCTAATATAGCGCTCACATACGATTTCGGCTGAACGACATTGGTAGACGAATCTTGAATTGTTAAATCTTTACGACCTATATCTTTCATTCCAAAATTAAGTTTAGTATTTGGTTCCATATACGCCGGCAATGCCGATTGAGGATTTAACATGCATACCTGTGGGTTATAAGTCCAGGCGACACTCGGGTTGTTCATAGAATTTTCTAAATTATATATATTTAAACATTTCATTAGTTCTGGCAGTCCAGGTCCATTTTCCACGTCTGTCGTATATTGGCATTAATACGTTGAACGTTTCCAAATTGACATCCAATATTTGCTAATGTAAATGCTGTACCTTTACCGCCCATATTTACACCATACCAATGCCAATCGTCTTTATTTACTTTTTTTGCACCTGTAGGAACACAAGGTTTATCAACGCCGACCTCATACTGTAAATTAATACCATGAAATGCATTGTTTAATCCATGAGCGTGAACGCCTTGTACAAACACATTTGAATTCACTGAGTTTATTCCTGCACTGTTAGTTATAAATGGTGTTCGAAACCCTAGCGGAGTTACAACCGTATAGCACTGTATTACTTTCGTATTATATGGTAGGTTCGCATACTCGGCTTCTGATATATAACACGGTAATATATGGCACGGTACTTGTGCATATGGTGTTGTTGTTATAAATTGTTTCGTGTTAGACGAATCACGCACAGGTACACTTAATATTTTAAATTTGTAACCCTTGCTATACAATAGTCTGTGATGTGTAAACACTAATTTGCCTGTCTTGAAATCCGAAATAGGATGATGTATATTTATGCCGTGCCCACGTGAACCAGCGTTGCTTTGCATAGAACGTGATGCCGATTGTTCCTTAGCACTTTCAGAAATTTCCATTTCCGACGTTCCTTCGTTTCGTTTTTGTTTCTTCGTTTCTGGTTCGCCGCCATCAGGCTCTATACTCGTACGTGATACAGACATCGGTTTGCTTGGAGATATTTCACTGGGCACGTCTCCTTTTAAAGGCGATTTATCAGTTGTAGCAGGTCGTTCCCTGTCGCCCAAGTTAGGAGGATATTGTACCCTGCAACACTCTCGAGTAAATACTTACCGAGTCCGGCAGCTCCGATAGCAGAATGATAATTACGATTAAGCACAAAGTCTTTAGTAAAAGCACTAATAGCGCGTCTATCCGCACTTCTAATATCGTCACTTGTACTGGCGAGTTCGTACTCCAAATCGTGGGTCTACGCGATACGATAATCTGTATCCACAGGATCACCGTTCACTATAGGATTGCCCGGCCCGAGATAGTTGTGTCAGGGAAAATTCATGCGAACTGTTCTGTGCTGCTACCTGCATATGTATATATAGGTGTATGGAAGGTCAAATGTACCTAGCAGTGAAGCAGACTGTACTGCTTACTTGCCCCGGCTTCGCCAGATCCGCCTTGCTGCCTGCGTGCATGCGACGCGTGCCACGGCCTGGGTTACGTAGCTAACGTATAAAAAATTAAAACTGAAGTAATAAAAATGACGTAATAGGCTTAAGCTTATCAGTGACGTAATTAATAATCGATGCAGTAAAAGTGATAAGATATGACGTCATTGATAAGATAATAATTAATTCTACGTTAGCTACTATGGTTTAAGCTAAACCCGTTAGCTACGTAACCCAGACATTCCCATCCTCCTACCCACACTGTCGCTTTAACAATACCATAGCTAGAGTAATTCAAATACATTTATATGACGTAAAAAATTTAGACCTCGGTCAATGACCGTTGAATCATCTTTTAAAATTCAACGGATATTGCGGAGTAGCTTCCTTTGCCGCAATATCCGCTCTAGTGTTCCCAATTATCCCACTGTGACCAGGTACCCAGCACAATGTTGTTTTTACACCTCGTATTTTTTTTTTTTTTTTTTTTTTTTTTTTTTTTTCCGGCAAAAAACCGTTAAGGTTATCATCGCCGTCATGCTAAATGAAAGTATATATATAAAAAAAAAGAATTAACAAAATATACTTATATATAACTATATTAATAATAAATACTTAAGAACTAAATAACAATAAATAATGAATAAAATTTAATAACAATTCGTAAAAGTATGCAAAACATAACAGAAATAAAGTTTTTAAATAAAATAAATAAATAAAATAACACAAGAAATTACAAATACAATAAATTAAATTTTATTTAAAACATTCAGACGATGAAGGAAGTCTAGAACCCGGTCAACGGCCGAGGCACTATCTCCCAACATCGTCTGCAAACAGTTGCTCAGAGCACACATAAAACGCACATTTTGGAAACCATCACAATCGAGCAATATATGTCTTATTGTGATGGTTTCCCTACAGAACTCGCATTTAGGTGGGTCCCCGCGTTCCATCAGAAATCCATGCGTTAACATGGAGTGACCGATGCGAAGGCGGGTGATCACCACCTCTTCTCTACGACTTGCACGTATTGACGACCCCCAAGGACGAACAGTATTTTTAATTACCCTCAATTTGTTACTGCTTGTAGCTGCCCATTCATTTCCCCACTGTAGATGAATTAAATGTTTTACGTGACAAAGGAAGTCAGACACGATTACACGTTGAGTGCATGGCGGCAGAAAAGTTGCTTCCTTTGCCGCATTATCCGCTACAGTGTTTCCTAATATTCCACAGTGGCCAGGAATCCAGATAAATGATACTCTTGCACCTCGTAGTTCAAGTCTATGGACAGAGCACAGAATATCTTGAACCAGAGGGTTTACCGAATACATATCCCGGATTGCCTGGAGGGCACTTTTTGAATCAGAACAAACTACGTAATGCAAACTATCGAATTTAATAGTGTTCAAAGCCTTTAAGATGGCAAAGAGTTCGGCCGTAAAGACACTACAAATTGAGGGTAATCCATACTTATACGTTTCGTCCAGTGAGTAAAATGCACACCCAACATTATCGTTCATCTTAGAACCATCTGTGAAAATAAATTTAGCAGATGGATATGAACTAGTCAGTCGAAAAAACTCACGTTGATACACAATGTTAGAAGTGTTGTCTTTCTGGTATGCACACAAGGAGAAATCAAAGGTCGGCATATTGATTTTCCACGGAGGGACAAAACAAAAGGACCTTTCAAACATTGGGGGTAGTTCAATACGTAAGTCATCAAAAATACGGGAAGTTCTAATACCAAGAGGAGCAGTAGCATTCGGTCGAGTTTCATACTGTCGCAAAAATTGATTTTTTAAAACTGTATTAAAAGCAGGGTGCCATGGTTTAGATGATAGATTGCTTATATAAGTTAACTGTAGTTTCTGTCTCCGTCGAGAGAGGAAGGTTCCCCAGCATCGGCGAGAATACTCACGACGGGACTTGAACGGAAAGCACCAGAAACAAGGCGGATTGCAGAGTTATGGACGGGATCTAGTTGCTTTAAAATCGATGGTCTAGCAGATGAATAAACAATGCTGCCATAATCAATTCGCGAACGAATTACGGCACGGTAAAACATCAGCATACAGGTCCTATCAGCACCCCATCGAGACCCACTAAGAACCCTCAACATATCGAGGATTTTATTACATCGTAATTTTAAATCACGCACGTGAGGGCTCCACGAGAGTTTTTCGTCGAGTATTAGACCCAAGAATCGAACGGATGGAGAAGTCCGAAGCTGTATACCATCAAGATATAACGACGGAGCCTGGATCTGTCGACGGCGACTGAAAGCAATACACTGAGTTTTAGCAGCGGAGAATTTAAAGCCAGTAGTTCTCGTCCAGGTCTGCAACCTATTTATTACCAGCTGAAGGGTTCTTTCAGCTGTTGCCATGTTTCTGGTGCTTACGTAAATAGCAAAATCGTCTACAAAGAGAGAACATCTGACAGGGGACCGTACGTTAGACGTTATGCTATTGATTGCAATAGCAAACAGAGTAACACTAAGTACACTCCCCTGTGGAACACCATTCTCTAAGTAGAAACGATCTGATAGCGTACTACCAAGACGCACCCTAAAATACCTATTACTGAGGAAGTTTTTGATAAAATGCAGAATCCTGCCCTGTATACCCCATGATTTTAATGTGTTCAAAATTCCCTTCTCCAAGCCATGTCGTATGCCTTCTCTAGGTCGAAAAAAACAGCTACTAGTGTTTGACGCAAGAAGAACGCATTTTGTATCGCAGATTCCAAAGATACTAATTGATCCACAGAACATCGTCCTTGCCTAAAGCCGCACTGGTCTTTGCAAAGTAAATTGTTGGTTTCCAAATACCAAACAAGGCGACGATTTACCATTTTTTCTACCAGCTTGCAAAGAACGCTAGTAAGAGAAATCGGACGATAGCTACTTGCATCAGTTTTATCTTTACCTGGCTTAAGAATAGGAATTATTATTGCTTCCAACCAACTGTCAGGGAAAGTATGTTCATCGAATATACGATTGTATATCTCGAGGAGGGCAAGCCTACCTGACGTTGGAAGGTTTTTGATCATGGAATATACGAGGTTGTCAGGACCGGGAGCTGTTTTACACCTCGTAGTTCAAGCCTATAGATGGAGCACAAGATATCTTGAACCAGAGGGTTTATTGAATACATGTCTTGTATAGCCTGCAGTGCACTTTTAGAATCGCAACATACCAGATAATGCACAAAATCGGATTCAACGGTGGAGTTCAGAGCTTTAATGATGGCGAATAATTCGGCAGTAAGACACTACAGATCTTATTTCTTGGTTGGTAATCCATATTTCTTGGTTTGACCTGTTCTATAAAAGGCACAACCGACGTTGTTCTCCAGTTTTCGATCATCGGTAAAAATAATTTCACTGAATGGGTAGCATTGAAGAACATGGTGAAACTCCTGGCGATACACAATATCGGGGGTGTTATGTTTTGGAAAAGATAGCAATGATGACTCAAAGGTTGGCATTGGGATACACCATGGAGGGATAAAACATTGAGTCCTCTCAAACACTGAGGGCAGCTCGATATCCAAGTTTTCAAAAACACGGGAAGACCTAATGCCAAGCGGAGCAGTAGCATGCGGACGATTTTCATATTGTCGGAGCAACTGATTATTGAAAACAATATTGTAAGCAGGGTACCATGGCTTACATGATAAATTGCTTACGTAAATTACTTGCAACTGCTGTCTCCGTTGCGAGAGTGAAGGTTCACCAACTTACGATGCCCCGACTTACTTGAAGTGAATCCAGCGCGACTGGATGGAGATGTTACTAGATTTTGGTCACATGTAAAAATTGAAGAAAAGTTGTTATTTTATGGAACGTACCATTTAGGAGGTACGATTTGTCCTCAACGATTCTGGAACTTTTGAACGCTTTCTTAGCTTCAGAAAAAGACACTTTATCCTGTGCCATAACAGTTAAAATTGCTTTCTCGTCCTTAAACTTTTGACAGTTGAAAGAACGAACCTGATGGTCCCCACCACAATTGGGACACTTTGGGTCATCTGTGCAACTCTCACTAACATGGCCACTGCAACCACAATTCCCACACATCTCAGGCTTCTTGCACGTAGAACTCACGTGTCCAAAGCCCTGACACTTAAAGTATCGTTTTGGGTTTGGCACGTAAGGACGAACAGAAAGCCGTTGATACCTAGCATATATGTATTCCGGGATAACAGGCTTTCCAAAAGTTAATATGAGGGACGCGGTTGGAACTTTTTTCCCGTTCTAGTTCCTCAGAATCCTCTGTACGTCTATTACCGACTCCAATGCTAATTCCGACTTTATCTCCTCTAGGTCTAAATGGAGGAGATCCCTGTAGGTTACCACTCCTTTAGCGGAATTCAATGATCTGTGTGGTTCTACGGTAACATTTATTTTATCAGAATAGGTGGTCATTTTTAAGAGCGACAAGCTCTGCTTGTCGCTACTTGTCTGCACTAACAGCGTCCCGTTTTGAAGCTTCTTAATAGAAGCTACGGGACCTGCTCTTCCCACTATAGCTTTGTTAATGAGGAAGGGCGACACCTTAGAAAGGTCCGAATCTTCCTCAGAATTTTTAAATATTAGAAATCTTGGCGATGGTAGATGAAGAGGTACAGCAATCATCTCCATCTTCTCCAGATTTTCACAACTCCCATTACTATCAACAGAGATGTTCGACTTAATCGAACGAGGCCTCTTTAACGAATTTTTGGCGTTTTGTTTTGATTTAGTTTCCATAATTTCGTTACCGAGCGATTCCACGAATGTTGATATCTCGAACAAATGGTACAGGGTGCACCCAAACGTCACCAGTAGCCCAGGATACTCGAACTAAAGCGAGAATCCCCAATAAATTGGGGGGGAACTCCAAAATCCTGTCAAGCACTACAGAATCATTAGGAATGGGTTCCGGTACAACGTTACGGTTCCCCAAACCCAGGTACCACTGGCAGCCGCCCTCCATGTACTCACAGAATGCAACCATTTGTATCGATAGACCCAATTATAGGCTCCGACACCCATAATTCAACACCCATGTGCTTGCCAGGCGCCTATAGGATGCTCGGTCCCAGCACTTGTCCCATCAGCGGTCCTCGGCATTGCTAGGCACACATCAGGTTTCACATACTTGGCCCCGGCAAAGGAAACAAAGCAGTATTGCCACTCCCAGACATAACGGAACAAGTACAGCAAATCCCTAAATGTGCGTGTGTGTGTAAGGTGTTTAAATCGTAAGTGTAGTGCTGTAAGTGTGTGTGTTATACTCGGGTGCCGCGAGGTTAGTCTAGGTCCTCTCACTAGGTGCAGCTAGTGTATAAGTGTTTGTGTGAGAGAGATTGTGTGTGTGTGTGTTGTGTGTATGTGGAGTAAATGAGTGAGAGTAGAATGAGCTAGAGGTATGGTGGTTAATTGGTGGAGGCTTAAGCTCAATTTTTGACCCCTTTATACATATCCTCTTTTTTGTTATTAATAAATTTTTGGTTGATGTTCTGCTTTTTTTGGACAGACTTCCTATTATGTTTTTTAAAGACCCTGGCCAAATCTTTCTCATCCATATGTATGATAAAATCTTTTTTTATGTCCTTAAATTTGGTCTTTCCATGTTACTGCTTCAACATGGGATAAAAACGAATTTCTTTTCTTGGTAATTCCTTACGATTAGATCGTACATGTGTAATGAAAATTGTAGACGATTATATTCCTAGCTTCTTGTTTTATAAATTGTAACATCTATAACATCACCACAACTAGCATCTTATAATATAAAAACTATTTGTTGATATCTAGTTTTTTTTATATAATTGCAATGGAACTATTGCTAAGAATGATCTTGCATCACTTTTTTTATTATTTATTTATTCTGAAGAAAAACTAAGGATGTACTTACGTAGTAGAACCACTGAGTAAGTACTTAACTACGCACAGTCAACATTAACTGTTTATTATGTCTAACAGCTTCTTTGTTTTGTCTCTTCATACAAATGAAACATTTCGTCACTTCTACTGAGCATCTCCTGCATCTTTGGAGATTCACTGTAATTCAACTAATGCAATACATGACAGTGGACTCAATACGTAAAAATTATGTCAACACAACTAGTGTCTTGACAGTTAATTGCAATGCAACTAATGCCTCTTGATGACTGGTGAAATTATAATTAAATTTTGTATCGACAAACATACATAATAAAATTTTCAGCTCCTTATAATAATTTAAAGCACAACTACAGACATCAAACACAACTAAGATCTTACAGTATGAAACTTAGTTGTTGACATCAACATTGTTGTTGTTCTTAAACTGACAATGTACTTCCAAAACCAGAACTTGTATGATGATATGTAGCTTCTAGATACATTCTATCCAACTAATGACTTTCAATTTTAAACGATTTTGACACACATTTTTTTTTTTTTTATACAGCTTTTGGCGAAAAGCACATAAAGGCTATCATCGTCGTCCAGCAAAATGTCCTAACTTTTTGTTATTCACTAAAACAAAATTTCAGACATCAATCACAACTAAGATCTTATAATATGATACCTAGTTGAGAGACATCCAAATTTTTTGCTATTATTATTACAACAGGTAGTTAATGTAATAAGAATTTATATGATGATATGTATATTCTAGGTAAAATTAATTGCTATGCAGCAACTAATGCCATTCAATTTTAAACGATTTTGCTGCATGAACGTATGCAAAGATTTCTGCTCTAGATGTAACTATTTTCAATGCTTTTCATGAAGAATTTTGTAGCAGTAGAATATTGCGTGATTACATGTAGCTTCTCATTATAATTATTCATATCGTATGTATGTGGCGATATGAAGAATAATCTTGCTGCATGATAGTATGTGACATTAAGAATAATCTTGCTGCATGATAGTATGTAATATGAAGAATAATCTTGCTCATAATAGTATGTGATATGAAGTATAATCTTGCTGCATGATAATATGTGGTATGAAGAGTACTCTTGTTGCATGATAATATGTGGTATGAAGACTAATCTTGCTGCCTGATAGTATGCTACAATATTTACTTTCGTTTTAGAACTAATTGTATTGCAAATAATGCTACTCATATGTATGATGCTGTATCAGTAATTAATTTTTAAAAAATAAGATATTTACTATAATCTGTTATGCAACACAAATTAATTGGGGAAGTCTTAAGCTCTTTTTTGATTCCTTTATTTCTTATTTTGAATACAGCTTTTGGCGAAAAGCACATGAAGGCTATCATCGCCGTCCAGCAAAATGTACTACATTGGGGATGGGTGGAACTTAAAACTAAACATTATTAATACTACACTAAACTAATACTAAAACTAAAACTATACAAACTAAATCTAGATAAAAAAAAAATTATATAAATATTTACACCGTTATGATGTTCAACAATACCATAGTTAGAGTAACTCAAATATATTTATACGACGTAAAAAATTTAGAACTCGGTCAATGACCGTTGAATCATCTTTTAAAATTGCTTCCATAGAGGAATCCAATCCACACATTTGACGCATGTTTTTGAAACCATCACAATCCAGAAGTAAATGTTTGATTGTGATGATATCACCACAAAACTGACATGTAGGTGGGTTCCCACGCGCCATGAGAAATCCATGCATCAACTTTGAATGTCCAATGCGAAGCCGGGTAACAACCACCTCTTCTCTACGACTAACACGTATTGATGACCCCCAAGGACGAACAGTGCTCTTAATTACTCTCCATTTGTTATTGCCCAAGCCTACCCATTCATTTTCCCAAAGCGAATGTAGATGTTTCGCTTCGCAAATAAAATCTAAACAAATAACACGTTGCGTGCTTGGCGGCAGCAGAGTAGCTTCCTTTGCCGCAATATCCGCTCTAGTGTTCCCAATTATCCCACTGTGACCAGGTACCCAGCAAAATGTTTTTACACCTCATAGTTCAAGCCTATAGATGGAGCACAAGATATCTTGAACCAGAGGGTTTATTGAATAGCAGAGGGTCTTGTATAGCATGCAGTGCACTTTTAGAATCGGAACACACTAGATAATGCACAAAATCGGATTCAACATAATTCGGCGGGTAGGACCGAAGAACATGATGAAACTCCTGGCGATACACAATATCGGGGGTGTTATGTTTTGGAAAGGATAGCAATGATGATTCAAAGGTTGGCATTGGGATACACCATGGAAGGATAAAACATTCAGTTCTCTCAAACACTGAGGGCAGCTCCATACCCAAGTTGTCAAAAACACAGGAAGACCTAATGCCAAGCGGAGCAGTAGTATGCGGACGAGATTCATATTGTAGGAGCAACTGATTATTGAAAACAATATTGTAAGCTGGGTGCCATGGCTTACATGATAAATTGCTTACGTAACTTACTTGCAACTGCTGTCTCCGTTGCGAGAGTGAAAGTTCACCAACTTCCGCCAGCATACTCACAACGGGACTAGAACGAAAAGCACCAGACGCAAGACGGATTGCAGAATGATGGACAGGATCTAGTATCTTTAATGCGGAAGGTCGCGCTGATGAATAAACAATGCTGCCATAATCAATTCGAGAACGAATGACCGCACGATAAAACATAAGCATACACGTCCTATCAGCGCCCCATCGAGAGCCACTAAGTACCTTCAACATATCAAGAATTTTGTTACACCGGGCTTTTAATTCGCGTAGATGAGAGTTCCACGATAGTCTTTCGTCGAATACTAGGCCCAGAAATCGAACAGATGGAGTAGTCCGAAGCTTTATGCCATCAAGGTATATCGAAGGTGATGGAATATGTCGACGGCGACTGAAGGCAATGCATTGAGTTTTGGTAGCAGAAAAATTAAAGCCTGTAGATCTCGTCCACGAATGCACACTATTCTTTAACAATTTAAGGGATCTTTCAGCTGTTACTATGTTTCTAGTGCTCACGTATATAGCAAATTCGTCTACAAATAGCGAACATCGGACAGGGTTATGCTATTTATTGCAACTCCGAACAGGGTTACACCAAGTACACTCCCCTGTGGAACACCATTCTTTAAGTGAAAACGATCCGACATCGTAGCTCCAAGTCGCACCCTGAAATGCCTATCAGAAAGAAAGTTATTAATGAAGGCAAGAATTCTGCCTTGTATTCCCCATGATTTTAAGGTATTGAGAATTCCTCTTCTCCACGCCATGTCATATGCCTTCTCTAGGTCGAAGAAAACAGCCACAAGTGTACGACGCAAAGAGAAAAGCATTTTGGATTGCAGACTCTAATAAAACTAATTGATCCATAGAAGATCGTCCCTGTCTGAATCCGCACTGATCTTTGGATAGTAGGTTGTTTGTTTCCAAGTACCAAACGAGACGATTTACCATTTTCTCTACCTGTTTGCAAAGAACGCTGGTAAGGGAAATAGGACGATAGCTACTTGATTCAGTTTTATCTTTGCCTTGTTTAAGAAGAGAAATTACTACAACTTCCAACCAACATCAAAAAAAATATGCTCTACGAATATTCGATTGTATATGGCAAGAAGTAAAAGCCTGCCTGATGTTAAAAGATTTTTAATCATGGAGTATACAAGGTTATCGGGACCTGGAGCTGAATCTGTGGTGGATGACAGTGCAGATTCCAGCTCCTGCAAAGTAAACAAACTATTCAAAGGACAATCTAAAGATGGACCGACGGTGAACGGCATTGCTTCTGCTGCAATTTCGTATTTACAGATGGCATTGTTAAAGGCAGTGTTAGCAGAATATCATGCAAAAGAAGACCCAAAATATTCGCGACATCGTAACAATTTGATATTAATTTTCCATTGTTTTGTTTAAGACCCATTAAGTGTGTGGATGGTAAAGGACCTGAAACAGAACGAAGTTTTTTCCAAACAACAGATGTAGGCGTTGTCCTAGATATTGATCCTATATATTGGGTCCAAGAGTCTTTTCTACTCTGCCTGAATATTCTACGAGCTTTGGCTCGTAGAATTTTATACTGTTGAAGATTGTCATCCGTCGGGCTTTTGTTGAATCTCCTCAGAGCTCTTCTACGTTCACGAATTACTACCTTACATTTCTCGTTCCACCAAGGAACAGGTGGACGTGGTGGATGTGTGGAGGTTTTAGGAATAGTTTTATTCTTTTACACGTAAAATGTCTTTTGTGAAGTTATCCACTATGGTTTTTATACAGCTATTATTATCAATCTGTCGTGACACAAATCTGTTTGCGAATTCCTCCCAAATTCGCTTTTTTTATAATCCAACGCGGCAGGCGTTCATTCACTTGGGAGAAGTTGCAAAACGAAATATTAATGGGAGTATGATCGCTGCCATATAGGTCAGACAATACCGACCATTCAAACTTTGTTGCCAGACGCGGACTACAAAATGTCAAATCTACAACAGTCCACCCGCCAGATTCTGATAAACAGTCCACCCGCTGATAAATGAGTAGGGGAACCGTCATTTAGAACGCACAAATCCAAATTAGACCTGATTGCTTCAATTCGTCTTCTCCTAGTTACACGATAACGAACCCCAGGAGGCATACATAACGACCATTAAAATCACCTGTAAGTAAAATTGGTGGTGGCAACTGAGATATTAAATCATACAATTCATTATTTGAAAAATCGGAACTCGGCGGCAAGTAAAGGCAGCAGATGGTAACTTTGAATGGGACGGTTGTCTGTATCGCAACAACTTGTAAAGGTGTTATTACATTGACAGGGACGGATGCGATAGTTATGAGCTGGAATGGCTACGCCACCTTTCGCTCTTTCCTCCGTGATGAAATCTTTCCTGAAAATGGAATAACCCCTAAAACTAAACGAGTGAGATTCGTGTAGATGCGTCTCTTGAAGACACATTACTAAAGGTGACATATCTCTCACGAGAACTTTCAAATCTTCAATATGGCTTCGTAGCCCATTTATATTCCATTGTATCACGTAATGGTTGATTGAATTTGCAGGCATTGATATATGAATAAATGACTAATATATTGTAGGGTTTACCTTGGATTTGTCATTTATATCGTTGTTCGATTTATCGGAGTCCAAGGACATCGAATCGCTAATGTGATAGCTGATGTCTGACTCCGAAGAGTGTTTATAGCTTAAAGGAAGCACATTCGAAGGTGCTCCCTTAGAATTTTTAATTTTATTACTTTTAATCTTGGTGGTGTTTTCCTCACCAACAGCTTTGCACGTATTTGGTTTTTTCAGAGAGTACCTTGTATCGAAAAACATACATAATAAAATTTTCAGCTCCTTATAATAATTTAAAACACAACTACAGACATCAAAAACAACTAAGATCTTACAGTATGAAACTTAGTTGTTGACATCTACATTGTTGTTGTTCTTAAACTGACAAAACCAGAACTTGTACGATGATATGTAGCTTCTAGATACAATGTATTTCTATCCAACTAATGACATTCAATTTTAAACGATTTTGACACACAATCATATGTGAAGATATGTAACTTCTTGGTATGATTAAATGCATTAAACCTAATGCCATTTAAGAAACACATTTGTAGCATGAAAGTACGTGATAATATATAGTTTCTTGATACAATTGATTGCACTGCAAATACAGTTATTTAAATAACGAATTAGTAGTAGAGAAATATTTGCAAATTACCTTGGTTGTACTCTCAACATCTACCATCATTCACTTATGACTCGAACATATAATGAAAACTGCGGATGATTTCATCTCTAGCTTCTTGTTTTATTAACTGTTATACAAATATCCTTTACACCTTGGATCTAGTAGTATGTAATTTATTTCATCATATCAAGTTTTTTGTTGTCTACACAGGCATTAACTGACACAATTTACATGAAGCAGAAACTCACAAGACATATGGCTTGGTTACTGCAATACAAATAATACACATGAAGAATGATCCTGCAGCAGAAAATTATGAAATTATATTATCCAGGTTTGTGGTATGATTAATACCGGTGCTTTTTTTGGAGAACAATCTTGCTGCATAACACAACTGACGAGTTTAGCTTCTTGTATAAATAACTGCAATGCAGATAATGACATACGTGAGAACAACTTCGTAGCAATATCAAGAACGATAATACTGTATCTAGATTTTTGTAATTAGTAGAATTTTTACAAAAATACGCTGCTTATTATACACAGACCATAAAATTCCTAACTTTTTGTTATTCACTAAAACAAAATTTCAGACATCAATCACAACTAAGATCTTATAATATGATACCTAGTTGAGAGACATCCAAATTTTTTGCTATTATTATTACAACAGGTAGTTAATGTAATAAGAATTTATATGATGATATGTATATTCTAGGTAAAATTAATTGCTATGCAGCAACTAATGCCATTCAATTTTAAACGTTTTGATGCATGAACGTATGCAAAGATTTCTGCTCTAGATGTAACTATTTTCAATACTTTTCATGAAGAATTTTGTAGCAGTAGAATATTGCGTGATTACATGTAGCTTCTCATTATAATTATTCATATCGTATGTATGTGGCGATATGAAGAATAATCTTGCTGCATGATAGTATGTGACATGAAGAATAATCTTGCTGCATGATAGTATGTAATATGAAGAATAATCTTGCTCATAATAGTATGTGATATGAAGTATAATCTTGCTGCATGATAATATGTGGTATGAAGAGTACTCTTGTTGCATGATAATATGTGGTATGAAGACTAATCTTGCTGCCTGATAGTATGCTACAATATTTACTTTCGTTTTAGAACTAATTGTATTGCAAATAATGTTACTCATATGTATGATGCTGTATCAGTAATTAATTTTTAAAAAATAAGATATTTACTATAATCTGTTATGCAACACAAATTAATTGGGGAAGTCTTAAGCTCTTTTTTGATCCCTTTATTTTTTATTTTGAATACAGCTTTTGGCAAAAAGCACATGAAGGCTATAATCGCCGTCCAGCAAAATGTCCTACATTGGGGATGGGTGGAAATTAAAACTAAACATTATTAATACTATACTAAACTAATACTAAAACTAAAACTATAACACTATACAAACTAAATCTACATAACATATATAAAAAAAAACCTTTATGTACATCCTCTTTGTTGTTCTTAAAAACTTTTTCAAGTTTCGGTGACAGGCCTAACCTGTTTCCCTGGCCAAATCTTTTTCTCATCCATATGTATGATAGAATCTTTCTTTATGACAGATGCCTTCTGTCAATGAAAACAAAGGCAAAGATACAAATCACAGTTCATAAGAGATTTATCCTTGAAATTAGTTGAACTAGGAAGAATAAAATTGCAACAAGCTTGTCTACCAACTTTGGTAAATCGTCTTTCAGCTAGATATTAAAAAAAAAAAACCAGTTACTGAAAAAATCTAACCCTACCAGAAAATGCAAAGTTTGAACAAAGGAAAAAAAGAAGTAAAAAAGTAAGACAGGAGACAATATTTTATTACAGATTGTAGAGTTGCATTGTTTTCTGGAATTCACAATATTTCATACTAAAGCTCAATATACACGGTAAAAATATTGCAAATAATAAGTGTATATAGTATAAATATTGTTCTGTGTATAATGGCGTAACCAAACGTAACAAAAATGTGTCATTTTTTACTTAAACAACTTGTAATTAGTGCAACACACAATAAAAAACAATGTTTTGTATTGTAAAACATTTTTTTTTTATTTATATTAATTCGGACAATATTAGATGCAAAAAACCATCCCACTATTGGAAGTGAACTAAAAATATAAAACTTTAAGTTTAAAAAAAATTATATAAATTATTGAATTTGCATGACGAAAATAGGAATGGCTCACCCATCCATTCCTCTATTTGTTACGAGACACTCCAAAAAAAAGTTACTCTCGGAAATACTTAGTAAAACAGAGTTAGATAAGGACCCATTGATGTGAAAACAATCAAGATTAAAGATGTCATTTATATGGTGCCAAAATCTCTTGAACAAATTTAAATTTCTGATTGTAAAAATCACAGCAGAAAGCTTGGCTCTCATGTTGAAAATAATACTAAAATAACGTTGAAAATAATGTTCAACATAACTTTTAGCAGGCAACAAAGTTCAACAAGTATCATTTAACCTAAATGACAATAACTGTTATTTAATGACCTTCAACAACTACAAATCAGTTTGAAATTGAGGACTTTCAAGAATGGGTCAAAAGAAGTGATAATGAACATCATTATTAAATTCATACAATGAACAAAATAATTTCTGTTATTATGAACAAAAGCCATGACAGTAGAAGAACAGGAAGGAGAAAAAAATAACAACAGGCTACTGATGGGAATGCACTAGGCAGCAGCAGCATGCACTGAACAGCATCAACTGCAACTGACGTCATACTTATTAAAAAAATGGCATGATTATGCATTTAAGAAAACAATCAAATATAAAAAAAGCAAAAAACAGATTTTTTTATAAACTAAATAAATATAAAATATGTAGCCTTCACGTTATTTAAGTAAATTGCCAAGTTTGTTTACACTCTTGTGTACATTGTACTTCAATGAATTGCATGTTTCCTCCTTTTTTTAAATTTAATATGTAGGCCTACAGTATATTACCTACCTGGAAAGTGATGTGTTTGAACAGTGTATAAATCAAATGAACAAAACATCAGTGTTTTAGAGAATATTTCTTTCAAATCTTTAAGTGTCACTGCACTAAATGGCTGTTAAACTTCACATTTTGGTAACTTATCCTTACCAGGCCTCTACCTTTTTATTATTAAACTAAATGGTATTAATATGCAAAAGATTTCATTTCTTAGTGTTTTCATTTTATGCAATTTTTAACAGAACTATTGCTGTCAACATTAACATGGAGTGTGCAGGATTTCATATGCCAAGGTCATCGAGATGGTAGTAATCTCTGATATTACAATGCAAGTTCTCTTACAGTGAAAAAAATTAAACAGCACACAAATTAAATATCCCATTTTGAAAAATATCATTAGTTTAGGTAGTTCATTTTTTTTAACAATTTATTTATTTTTTTTTTTTATCTTAAGGCGAAAAGCACATTGAGGCTATTATCGCCTCCCTAAATGCAAGTGTGAGTGTTAAGTATCACTCACAGCGGTTAAGTGTTAGTCGTAAATGTAGTGTCAGGAAAGTGTGTTTGTTAGACTTGGGTACCGTGAGAGATGTCTAAATCCTCTCAATAGGTGCAGCTAGTCTACACTCGCCTATTGAATCCTACTACTATAGGGGATGCCTACTACAGTATAGTATGGCAGTATGTACAGTGAAGATAATAACTATTTATTAATGTGTAATAAATCAATTTAAATATAGTACTTTACTGTCGACTGTTGCAAATTTTAATATAAAATATACCTTCTATCGATTATCCAAAAAGAGTTTTAATGTATTTAATTTGTATAAAGGTCTAATACAGTTCTTGTAAAATATGCCCCTAATACTTACATATTCTTTTAGCACATTACATATAATTAGTTGTAAATAAAAAATAAAACAGTATTTACTGGAGTACTTTGAGGGAACCAAAAAAATAATTACAAAGACATGTAAGATCTACTTTTTATAAAAAATGTTTACAATCTTTTTAAAACAAAAATATCTTTTAGTATGCAATCAGATGGACACATTTAGCAAATTTTGACTGTCATTTTTTTTTTTAGAAATATTTTTAACATGTTTAGGCCTACATAAGGCTCAACCTGTAATTTTAATTTAAGAAGTGATAGTTTTATCATTCAATTAAGAATAATCAATATCTAACCAAATAATAAAAAAATGAATGTTTTATAATAAATAAAGTTTAGACTTAAGGTATTTGTGATATTAAACTAGTTTTACTAAAGCAACGATTTTTAATATAGCTTTGATTTATAATGTACTTTATTATGATTACTAGATATTCACTTCCAGAAGATTGAAGTTCTTATTAACTTACAGTTTTAGGCTATTTTTAACGGAAAGAATATTATGATGTCATTTCTGCTTATATTGCAAGGAGCTGCTACATGTACTACAAGAAGTGTAACATCACTGCTGTTTGTTACTCGGTAGTGTTCATGCATGTTAATCTACTTTCTTACAAAATCGTGTTAGGTTTTTCATGCCATACTATTATTGTAAAAAACCGTTTCACAAAATTGGTTTAACTCACATTTACCAGACTTGCACCTAAAAATGGTAGCCCAAATATGCAGAGTAGGTTGTTTACTCAACTTGGATGCGGTGTTCAACTCTGCTGTTACATATACAACTAGAATTCCTTAAATAGTACTAACCTTTGCAATTATTGTCATCGCGGATATTAAAAATGGATATCAGAATATGGCTCCGTAATAAATGGCTAAAAATCATTACATCATAATGAAATTAATTTTCCGTGGGTTAATATCTCTTAACAAAGTGACATAACACATAAAAAAAGTTGTTAAAATCATAACTTTTGCAAAAGTTTTGAAAAAGTGAATGAAAAGTGTGTACAAAAATGTTTAAATGACCTGCCACTATAGAAATGTTTCATTGACATGACATATTAATTTTCGAGTCACCCAAGAATTTCTTACACCATTATATTCAAGAAAATGAATAGGCCTTGCCCCAGTCTTATATATATATATTTTTTTTTTTTTTTTTAACGTCCGACTATTGTGCACACTTGGGCTAATGCAGAGGATGGAATGATTTATAGCTTATGAAAATGCCAAGCCCTCGCCGGGAATTGAACCCGGGTCCTCGGTGTGAAAGCCTAGTACGCTATCCACTAGGCCACCGAGGCGGCTCAGTCTATTATAATAACTATTATATATATATATATATCAGAAACTGTTGATCAGTTGCATTAATATCAAAATTTGTTAGCCTAATTTTGAAAACTAGGAAATTACATGAAATTAGTCTGTCATGTGCTGTGACAGAAGATAGATCACTTAGGAACAGTATTTCCTTTCTAGACTGGAAAAACTTTTTTTACTTATAATTTAAATGTGATTGGCCTACTTGTTCTAAAAAGGGATATTCTTAAGTTTATAGGCTAATTAGTTTTTAATAATTTTAAATCAACCTTCAATAGGCTGTATAGGAAGTACCCTACCTGGTACATTTTTTTATAGCCTAGGCTATACAATTTATTAGGCTATAATAACAGGCATATGCTAACTTAAACATACAAAATTGATTGTTGAAATAAATTTTGACTATAATGAAAAAACACTAACTAATAATTCCAATAATACCTTTTTTAAAATATTGATATTAATAAACTACACTACTTTTTTGAATGACAATGGTCATACTGCTTGAGGAGGAAGTTAAGTTACTAACCTCCTTGAACCAAATAAAAAATGTATTTTACATTTTTATAAACAAAAAAAAACAAATTGTTTCGACCTCGGTTTTTGAAACAAACAAAATAGGCTAACATAAGAGGTGCTTCATTAACCAGAGATTCAATGAATTTCACATTAATAGGACTGTTTTTAAACGTTTTCAGTGAATAATAATAATATAGCATAGCTGTAAATTACTATTATAAATAAAAGGCTTAAGCTATTTCCATCCTTACTTTATATTCTAGTATAGTATTCCTTAAAATACGTAACTGTTCACTCCGATTCCACCACAGTAAGAGAGAAAAAGTTAGGTAATCCACAAGTTATAACTTCGTTCAATTTAAAGCCACGTCATGGCCCAACCCTATGCCAATAGTGCCAATACTGAAAAAATAAATTTAAAATACGTACATTAACTTCGAAACCACTAAAATGTTTGTTAGTCCTTACCACAAATTATAGATTACTACTTCATTAAGGACAGTCCGACCCAATTTTTTTTTTTTATTGTTGATTATTTTTATTTAGAGTTTCCTCTTTTGGAAACTCATAGTGGCTAGTATGACTATTAAATTATATCTTCTTTTTATACAGGTACTTTCTGATTTAACATTAATAATACACATCCCTTAAATATTTCACAACATAGTTTTACATTTCTTTTTTAACAACTACATTTTTGTTTTTGCCTAAAAGTTATATTTAATATCAGAATATAACCTTACTATAATAATTTGTTATGTACTGCCTACGAACGATATGAAATCAAATCATCATTGGCATTTTCAATATTCCTATATATACAGTACTAGGGATGGGCACTTCTGCTATTTTTACAAAATATCAACGAACTGTTTGTTGGAAAAAAATTACTGTTTGGAATAACAGTTTGAAAATAACAGGTTTAGAAATATGAAACTCGAAGTTGTATTAGCAGCTAAAACATAAGCACAAACGTTCAGTTTTCAAAGACTACTTTTTCATTCCCATTACCACAATGTTCTTAACTGTTTTTGGGTGTAAAACATTTAGAAAAAAATAATTTTTATAAGTGTAGTAATAATTAAATTACATTCTCAAAACGTAATATATATATATATATATATATATATATATATATATATATATATATATATATATATATATATATATATATATATATATATATATATATACATATACATATACACGTAAAATGCAATGAATTTATAATAGAAGCATTCTTCTTTTACTTAAAAATTAAATAGCCTTTTACTGAATTTAAATAGCATATTTACTGAAATGCAAACAATTTAGAATATTTTTAGTTGATTAAAAAATATTGATGATTGATAATAAATATAAAAAATATGTTTAAATAAAATTAGGTTATGTATTTACAAAACACAAGTAAACTACGGAGAAAAACTAATATATAACACAATTATGGCTGTTTTTACAGTTTAAAAAATGTTTGAACTACAAATTTTACATTTAAAACTTTCAAACAACTCGCAACAAAATAGAGATAAACTTTGACAACGCCCAAACAGTTCTTACTTCACTACGTTGCAACAAGAAATGGAGGGAAAAAGTATAGCAAATAGCAAGTTAAAGAAAAGGTGTTTGTACTGTTTGAAGGAAAACAGTTTAGCAGGAAAATAGCAGAAAAAAGTGTTAGCGCTTGCGGCAACGTTCGAATATAACGTATGTGGTGGGGAAGTCCAAACTGTTGTTCCTTGTTTAACAAATAACGATTCAGTCCAATTCAAACTGTTACTTTCCGTTTGGCAAAGCAGTTTGTTTTTCGTATATAGAATAACAGTTTGTTTTAACAGTTTGGAGTTTTCTTACCCAACTCTATACAGTACAGACATCCTTTTTTTACCACTTCTTTCGACCTATTCAATTTTTGTTAGCCTGAATAAAATGTTACACTTTGTTATTTCTATAATTGAAAATAATTATTGATCAAATCATCACTAGCAAGTATACATTTTATTATTATTTGTATACATACATTCCTTTTTTCCTCTCTATAAGTACTCGGTTTATAGATGAATTTATTTATGAATGAATACGTTGCATTTAAACTGAAAAAACATTTTTACATGAACATTCAGCATATGAGTAATACTAGCTCGGTATTTTTTTTTAATTTTTAAGCAAAAAAATTACATAACAATTATATAACAAACAAGAAGTAGTAAACAGTCCATTATAAATGTTAAATCGCTTTTTAAGGTATTAAAATAAAGCTTGAAGCATAAACTTTCTAAATGTATATTTATTTTCCGAAGACAATGCATAACCAAGTTTAAAAAGGTGAAATAAAAAAATCGTCTGACTACTAAGCACTAATTTTAACTATATATATATATATATATATATATATATATATATATATATATATATATATATATATATATATATACTAGACACAGTGGCGCTGTCGCGTCATGCAGCGTCAACTGTACTTCATCATACTAGCCACATGATATATGTAGCGGGAGTGCATCAAATTGCCGACAATTTCAATGGTACGAGAAGGCTGACTGTACGAAAATGGCTGATTTCCGCCATGTTTGATTTTTGTACAAAATATACATTTTTGTCAACCTGGAAATATTTAAGGCTGACAACTCTCAGGGTAAATTTAGAAAATCCCACGAAATTTTGGAAAAATCCCTCCAATTAATTTGCGTTGGATTTAATTACTAAAGTAACTCTAACCGTGCAAATCGTGTATCTCGTAAAACATAAAACTTTATATTAGTGTTCACCAGATTAAGAAAGTTGATTAACATTGTTATGGACATTGATGTAAAAAGTTGTCTGTTTTTTTAATTTTATTAATAAATATTTTGTTAGTATTCGTTTTTACTTATAATACAGTGAATATGCCTACTTGTGCTTTGTGTTAAAAATGCTAGTTTGTCATTCTAGCAATAGTTTGGTTTGATTACTTCTGGTAGTTTTTAGTATGCTAATTTTATAAATCTGTTCTGTCATATAGAATATTACAAACGCCCAGCACCGCTAAAGTTTTCAAAAATTTCTAAAAAGTATTAAGTTAATGAAACAATATTCCATAACCTATATAATAGTATTGTGTAAAAGTTCCTAACGTTAAAGTATAATAAGTTTCAGGTTTTTTCAGCGAAAATACTTGAATTCAGTTTTTATAAGTAATATGCCGAAATATAGAAATTACAAAATTAATGGAAGACCGAAAAAAGGAAAAATCTACCTACATAACCTAACCAATAAAGTTTGTTAAAGTTACAAAGGTTTTAAATGGAACAAATTTCATTCCATTTGGATTGCAATATTTTGATAGCATGAAAGTATAACATATTATAAGAAATTAATGTTCCATTTATTAATATTAATTAATTAATAAAATAGTTAATAAAAAAACTTTAAAACCATGAAAAATAAATTAATCAAACAAATAGCAAATTCTTTAAGTAAAAATATTGGTAGGCATAATTCAAATATAACTGTTCAGTTTCAAGATTATATATATACTTAACAAATAGTAAAGAGTAGACTATATAACTGGAGTAATTTACCCTACCTACTTTTACAGAAATTAGAGGACAAGATTGTGAAATGTTTTGATTTACGAAATGACAGAAATCTAAATATTCTTATTTATTAAATAGTTGGTCAAAAAAGAAAATTTATTTAGTCAGAACAGCTTAAGTGTTTAATTGTACTTGGTTTAGTGTGTATACTTTGTCTAGTCATATAGATGTATGTTGAAAATTAAAATAATAAAATCTTGATATTTTTGTATCCAATCTTCAAAATTTGTTAATTTATGAGCTTAAACATTTAAGAAATACCTTTTTTATGCCTGATTTTGATTACATGTGGACAATAACACTATTAAAAATCTAAAGGACTGAAACTTATTGTCAGTGCTCATAAAAATTCTTCATAAATTCATTTGTTATATTGTTATAGATTCTTAAGAAATGTACTTACCTAGAACATAAGTGTTATTTAAATCAAATCCTATCAAATAGTTTGGACAAATATGTGATATTAATATTTGAAAAAAACTGTATTAACATCAAGTGTCATCCACTACAAGTTTAAACAAAATTATTTGAACTTAAGGGGATGAATAGAAAGTATTTTATTAACACTTGAAAATTTGAATTATATATATATATATATATATATATATATATATATATATATATATATATATATATATATATATATATAGGAGAATGTGAACGAATAGTAGAAATTGAATGAATAAACCTTGACCTCTGTCTGGTTGGGTTTTTCCAATTCCCTAACTAATATTGACTAACTTAATATTGACCACCTTCAGAATTATATTTTTCTATTTTCTAACAAATTAACCTTGATCACAAAACAGTAAAAAAAAAAGTGTTTAATAGTCAGAATTAACATTAAAGGAGCTTTTGATCAGTAACGCTGTGATGTTACACTAATTATAAATCAAATAACCATAATTCCATTCACAAGGCCTATCTTCAAAAATTGCAAAGACTTATGATGCATTTTAGCAAACAATATTTTGCCAAAACATTCCTCATAGAGAAGGTATATAAAACTCATTTGCAACGAGAAATACAATATTTCCCTCCAACCAAAGCAATGTGGTTGCACACACTTACGTTAGATGCGATGTGTTGGTAACACTTACTTTAACGCAAATAAAGGAAATTAAAATTACAGCAATTAAGCATTTAAAGAAGCTTATTAATCATGAAAATCCAGCAGTGCTCCAGATCTCAAGTACCAACAGGGTAATAAGGAGATTTAAGAGAACCAAGCCTGTAGATTTAGTGCAGTGATGATACTTTGTTTCCCGCAGTGGATATCTGGTGGACTTAAATTAGTGGACTAAATTCCGCCTAATAGTTAACTGTTATTAGATTTAAGCTGCTAGATAAGTTTTATTACTTAGTTGTAGCGTAAAATAAAATAAAATAAAAAAAAATATATAAAAACATATACAAAAAGGACCTAAAGGGGGCATAAAAGCCCGTACATAGGTTGGTCCTTTGTAATTTAATTTATTGCTAATTTTTTATTCCAGGTGTATATTTTCACAGTCAACCAAATAATTGTCAAGGAACATCCTCAGATACATAATTCATAATGTAATGTGCTTTAATGTAATTCATAGTGTAATGTAACTTTCAAATAAAAAATAACTCTTGACTTTTTCAAGCTAAGGACATATAATTTACTTTAATATTATGTAATATTGTATAAAATAAAAGTTTCCGTTTTGACAATGGCAAATTCAGTAAGTAAAGTAATTAATAGCGTTAATAATGTTATACAAAAAGAATTACTATTGTAATTACTATAATACAGTTACTAAAACTAACGTTATAAACTGTTTTCTACTAAACACTACGTCTGAGTTTGACCCAATGACGTGCCATAGCCGACAAGTGGTGGGGACGACATGCACGTGGCCCCTACCATATATTCTATTTACCTTGCCCGATACTAGCCACAGTGGGGCTGTCGCGCCACATGATATATGTATATAAGTAGCGTGCAGGGTAGTTCGTTATACTAGCCACTTGATACATGGAAAACCTAATATAATACGGATAAAAAAATATAATATATAGAAGTTGCTGTAAAGTTGTTTGAAAGGTCTGTATCGTGGTATAATTTTCAATATGTTGAGCATCTTGGCGATGGTGACTGGAACGGTTATGATGCAGTCGTCAAAGCCAAATGTTATGGCCACTTGTATTAATAAACAAACTATGCGTGGGTCATGTACAAAAACGTATGGACACAAGAATCAGGACATATATTTTTTTAAAAAATAAGGGTAAAAAGCTCGCTGACGGAAAATAACTTTCTGGAAGGAATAGCCAAAGCCATCCAAAAACTTCAGATTTTTTTATTGTTTGGCAATAAGGAGAAATACCTACAGTGTTGAGGCCATGAGAAAAGCTGTGTGGGCTGTCTATTGCCATGTTCAGTCCTCAAATGAAAACCCCTTACACATATTTTGATCAGATACTGATGACACCTGGTGCAAATATAATCAGGCATGTAAGAAAATAAATCATATGATCATAATAGGCACTTCCACCTGCTTCCCCAAATAGTAATGGAAGAAATAAAACCTATATTTAAAGCTCTTTCCAACAAAACACTGCTCCAAAAATGCCTAAAGGGTAAATCACAGAATTTCAATGAGTTAGTAAACAATCTCATATGGGCCCATTTACTAAAGAGGACTTTTGTAAGGTTGAATGTTCTTCATTTTGGTGTATATGAGGCACTGTAATCTTTTAATGATGGCTATGTGTCAAAGTTAAAAGTTTTAGAAAGTTTGGGACTGGAACCTGGCCAAAATATGGTGCTAGTCCTAATGCTTTTGGATGAGTGCGTGTTTGGAAGGGGGAAAAGCTGCAACTGAGCTAGAAAAAAAAAATAGGCAAAAAAAACCTTAGCCATGAGAAAACTATAATGAAGAAGAAGATCCAGACAATACAGTGCTGGAAGTCATTAGAACCATGTAAATGAAAAATATTTGTTTTTTTATTTCACAACTTTTAAATTTTAAACTTTTGGAACACATTGCTCAAAAACTACTAGGAGTATTGTAATGAGTTTTTTACACAACATTTTTAACACTAAATACTAGTTCCTGTCAAGGGGATTCTTAAAAATGTTGTATACTTCCTCAATAAAAAAATATGAAAAAAATTTGTTTATTGCTAAAATTTAAAAAACTCATGGTAGGAACTAGGCAAAGACTTATACTTTCAAACAAAGAAAACTTTATGGCTCTAACTTTTTTTATCCTAAGATATGTGTACCAAATTAAACATTACGCTCTTATGGAGGTGGGACTGCCCTTAATTACTCATTACAGCTGCCACTATAAATGTAGATCGGTTGTTTTTAGTAACGTGATGCACCGTAATGTAAACATGTAATATAGTAAATCTATATATTTACTCCGAAGTGAATGACTCCATAGTAGAGGTGGGTCGTTCGCAAACGAACGGGTCAAAATAAACCTTTTAACTGAACTACTTCGTGGGGAAATATGTAATTTGAAAGTCATAAGTTTTACCTAATGACTTCAAAATATAAACAATATACGATATGCATTATGGCTGCATAAATTCCTTAGTGCGACATTAGAGCAAACAGGCTAAAAGCAGATTGACGTTTATAAAAGACATTAATTTAACTCATGAGAAATTATAAATTTATTTATTCTAAATACTTGGATGACTATTATTATGAACGGTAATATATAGATTGAGGTCATGGACTAAATCTATAGCTTTAAAATTTCTGCTGCTAAAACTCAACGTATTACCTTCAGTCATAATCAACAGATGCAAGCTCTTTCTTTACAGCTTGATGGCATGTACAGCTTCAGACCATTCCGTCCTTTCAATTTTTAGTTGTAATATTCGACAAAGACCATCTTAAAACCTTCATGAGCATGATTTATAGTTTCAACATAACAAAATTCTCTATATTTCACGCCTGGTCACACTGTGCACTTCATTCTTTAATTTCCAGATTCCATTTAATATTGGGTAGCCACCAAATGCGGAGCAGAGCGGACTAATCATTCAAAACCAAACCTATTGTTTTTAATGTAAGTGCAGCCACTGAAAACGAAACAGAGCTGATTGGCATTGTATGGTATGGTTCTGCTTCACTTTCAGTAATCGCATTTACATGTAAAACAATAGGTTAGGTTTTTAATGCTTCACTCAGTGCATTGTTGCTGATAATCTCATCCAGTTGACAATATTTTTCAGAGTGCTTGGTTAGTTCAGACTTCTTCATAGCTTTGTTTCTGAAATCAGTGGTTGTTCCACTGGTGAAAGAGTGGTCAGTTCCTGACTCCAGTAGGGTTTGAAATATAGGAATGACACAACTCTCAATTCTTCAACTGAGTTCATTCAGCATTTTGTCTTGTAGATCTTCCATGTTAATTCCATCCACTGATCCTTTAATCTGAACTTTAAAAGCTTTTCACTTTGCTTTCTTGAAGTTTCATGTTGTTCTCTGTTCTGGTGGATGGGATATCCTTGTTAACTCAATGCTGACCAATATTGCATTAGAAGTGTGTCCAGTTGAATGGTTTTTCATTACTCTTCTTTGTCAGGCATCAAACAGGAAGAAACAATGACTAGACTTGGATTATCTTGTATCATAATAATGCATGAACGCCCCAGGAAAGTCTCAGCTTATGTATTAGTTGGATTGGGTTACTGCATATGAAGTCCTCGATTATTTTCCCCTTATAATTATAATATTTCCCCCAGTTAATGATGTAGCGGAGAAGTCTTCCATAATCACTCTAGTTCATTTGTTCAGCAATTCAAGATTCAGGTTCTTGTTCTACAGTGACTATGGAAACCATAGTATTTTCTCTTTACATCAATCCAGATATTCAGCTGCAAACTTTCTACCGTTACAATCATTCTTTACTAGCATAATAATTAGTAAAGACATTGCCAATTAGGTTATTTTAAACAGTGACGTTATTTTGACTTGACACTTATAACCTCTGATACTAAATGTTTTACGTCTTGATTCACTGTAAAACTAAATTATACACTACAAAAACTGTTTAGCAACTGGCCATAATGCCAGAAACCACTGTTTCAAATAATAGCCTGTAAAGTAAATTTACTTATTTTTTTGGCCGAACCAATGACCATATGAAGAGAAATCCCTTTAAAAGTCTACTACAGTGCTATCTAGTGACTGAACTTCAAAATAAGATCGATTAAGCAGATCTTTTTCCGCACAGATTAATTCTGTATGTCTACTTTTAGGCTATCTATATATTATTTGAATTAAAATAATTAAGAATAGCAAACGTTAAACTTGACATTCTGCTTTAACTTTAAGTATCTCAATATGCAAAACTTCAATACACTCTGACAGACACTACAAAACCTGAACATCTCGACGTGGACACAAGTGTTGTGACCGAGTGTTAGACGTAAACATCAGTGTCAGTGTATACACAGACATACGATGTCTACACAAATGTGTCATTAGGTGTACTTGACTTTATCTACTAATATTGCCTTTTTTTTCTGCCCTTTTTACTCCAATGGTATAAATTGTTAGAAAAATATGCTCTTCCTTCAATAGCAGATCCTTATTTTGAAAAATAATACAGACACAATGATAATATAATAATTTACTGATATAAACACAATTTATTTATAAAACGTATTGACTATACATATTAACATAACAATTACTATTATTGTTTTTAACCAAACCAATGGGCACCCATACAGTCTCGGGTCCATTCTGTTTGACACACCCAGCACCAATGATAGTTACATCTGGTACATACCATGTGCATACATCCTCCTGAAATCAAACAATTAATTAGAAACAGTTAATATGTTGAACTGAAGGTATGTTTATAATGGGATACATGTACAATGATTTGCATGTCACAAGTCAAACTGGAAAATCACAATAAATTAACTAACGCAAATAATTTGTATCAGCTATGAAATTTTCAATACATTTTGTCTGAACGAAACAAATTTAAGATACTTTGCTTTCTATTGCAACAATTCATAATTTGATAGCTACAAGGAGGTTATATCGAATAAGGTTAAAAACATAAACATGCAATCTGATCAATGGCAGCCTAAATTCCTAAGTGCTGACATCAAAGCATGCATTCCTACCAGCGATATATGCTTATAACAATTATTAATGCAACCTATGAAAAATGACAAATAGGGTTTATAAAAACATATTTAAATGAAGAAAATACAATTTACATACACCTCACATACTGAGAAATAAATAAGAGTAAAGAAATTAAATATACTAAATGCGTCATTTTACTAAACTTAAAAGCATCAACAAACTGGCGGAGCCAATGCATGCGTCACAGCTATTACATAGCAACCAGATTTGGTGTGATACAGAAATAGAGTGATCTGCTAATTAACTGGCATAGCATCAGGAGATAAGCAAAGAAAATAGAGAAGTTAATCTAAGAGGATTTAAATTTAATACATAAAATTGGAATATCTTTCGCAGATCTGCATTACAGTTCTATCCATAGTATATCAGGTGAAGAAAATATTCTATAGATAAGCTTCAAGTGTTATGTACAAGCAAAAATGTGTTAGCTGCAAGTTTTCTATAGTATATTTGTTTATCTCTAGTCTTCTCGAATGGTAATACAGAATGAAACAGCATAAGCAGTAGATGTAACCTGACATGTTTGTGCTATGCTAGATAACAGATTTATTACAAGAAAGGGACAGAGATAGGTAGAGAGAGAGAGGCTTTTCTGTTATCAGCTTGTCAGTGGTAATACTAATTTGGAAGCAATATTTTCCAAAGAACTGGACCACTGCTTTATTTGCAAAAATTTAACATATTTATATTTGTTTATATCTGTTATTTATATGTGCATGAGTCATCACATTAATATGTTAATGTGATGGGGAGACATATTCTTAACATTAATATGTTAAGAAGGGGAGACATATTGGAACCGTATTACATCTGATACTGCGGTATATCTGGGCGTGCTATAACTGGCGATCACTGTACTTTAAAATCATAGGTTATCAATATCTTATAAATAACTTTCTGTGCAATAGATATTTTTGAGTATGCATTGGAACTTCCATATCAAACAGAAAGGCATACGTTTCGGTAGTGTCCATAGCTGAACTTGGTAGTGTCTACTGTTGCCATCAACAGCATCACCTTTAACATACAGGCACTTGTCCATTGTTCTTTGTTTATTAATTTGCAATTTATGTGGCTACCAGAAATCTAGCAATCGCTGAACCATCTCTTCAGTTAACAATTAACAGATTGCAAATATGGACAAAATTTTCTGATTTCAAGTTTTCTGCAACCGAATCATAGCCTTCAATCACTGCCGACAGATCCAATCATTAATATTATATTTGTGTGATGCTCAACTTCAAATCACTACAACTGTACAATTCTTGGGACTTGTATTATTTGATGGAAGGTTATCATGAAACCCACATTTCAATGATTTGATATTATTGTTATTTTGAGGGTTCTACATAGATCTTGATGGGGTGCTGATAGGACCCCCCCCCTACGCTAACTTAAAAACATGACATAAAACTTCTTGAATTTTCACTTTTAATGTACAATTTATCACTCTCATTGATTACAACAGTTGAAAATTAACACTTGTTTGGTAAAGCTTGGTTATGAATTATGGATGCACATGCAATCAAGACTTCTGCATGTGCATAGTTGCATTCTGAATCTTAACATCCTGTATATAGGACAGTTTTTAACAATACTCTGTCTAATCTTTATGAAGCTCGACACCCCATCGACGCTCCATCTACAATTAGATCACAACGTAATCTTGAAAAACCATTGTATTTCTTCAAATGTTTGTGTAGTTCCACCATGGACTTGCCAACTTACCCTTTAATTTTAGTGTTTTTACCGTGGACCGTTTTGCATTATCAAGGCTTTAAATACAATACCACCTGCTTCTTCTTCTCATTACCTTGTATGTGGTTTGGGAAATTGTTTGCAGATGATGTTGGGAGATAGTTACTCCGCCACTGACCAGATTTTAAAATTCCTTCGGTTCGATTTTTTAAATAAAATTTAAGTGATATAATTGTTATTGTTATAAGAGTTTCTTTACAGCCTGCCACAAATTATTTATATTTTGTAATTTATTTTTTAAGTTTTTGGTATGTTTATATTTCTTCAATTTATTTTTCTGTTACTGTTGTACGGCCAATTTACAGCCTTACAATGAATTGTATGTATTTCGTTGTTTTTTAAGATATGTATTTACTGTTGTTAACCAGTTTTAGGTAAAAATTTATAGTTGTTATATTTTGTTTATTTTTTATATGTACTTTTTCTTTAGTTTACCATTTAATTTTTTTACTTATTTTTTTTTTTTAATTCTAATTCTGCAACATTGCGATGATGACCTACATGGTTTTTTGCAGGGAAAAGAAGAAAAGAACCTTGAGATAAAAGAAAATAGTTACTCTGGCTTTGTTTTGTTTTTTGCTGAGAAAATATGAAACCAACACAATATGTCTAGTTAAGTTTGATTAAGATTAATTAAGTCTTAATTTGAGTTTACTTGTAAATTCATGATAACTGTTCATCAGATTGTAAAATTTGAAAGTTAACTTGTTTTATTTGAAATGTGCTGGTTATTTTAACCAAAATGTATTTTTTTTTATTTGTAGGCCAGGTTATGATTTGAACTAATGTGTCATATAATGTTGGTAGTTAGAAATTCTGATTTGATAATAACAATACAAATTTGACAGAAAAGTTCTACATCACACAACATAGCAGTTTGAGGCTGTTAAAATAAACCACGTGATCAGATTAAAGAAAATATTTCCACGTTTTATTTAATTATCAATTCTTAATAATTACTGAATATAATTACATATTAATCATTTAAAAAGGTCGTTTTATGCTTTGTTTAAATATCTTAATTACTATAAAAGACGTATTGAGCAAAATGACCTTTAACTTTGGACAGCCTAAAGGTGCATAACCAAACCTGTAATATTTAACAAGAATAAAAGTTACTGATTCTTTTACCGACAAGTTAAAAGTTACCGACTACTCTGTCAGTATTTTAATGTTCTACTACAACATCACTTAATTATTAGTAACCTTTATTATTATTAGTAACCTTAATTATTAGGTCATAATGAACCAAAATTAAATGCACTTATAAATAAAATGGACTAGCTGAATTTGGTTAAAATCTGGTTTTCAAAATTTTAGGCATTCATAACGAAAGTTATTGACTCAAAACTGACCAAAACATATTCAAGTACACAATTATACATAACAGCAAAATGACAAGCTTTTTAAATACTTAAAATTAATTACACTTTCAAATTTACCAAGAAAAATGAAGCGTGACAAACTACTATGTGTGTGGTCCATCAGTATGTCAGTAATGCACTGTTTTAAAGAACTATTAGCTGCAACCGCGTGGGGCCTGTTCAAGGCTAGGTCGAATGTTGTTAATATGCTTACATTTGTCAGGGCTTACAGCGGACTACTATACTGAAGGAAACCTTCAACAACTGAAGGAAACTACTGTCCTTCAACATGTTACAACAACAATACCTCATCTTCGTTAGTTTAACTGGCATAAAGTAGATGCTACACGAAGACTGCAATCAGTACTATATTACCACAGGCTCAGTGTGTGGAAGACTTAAACTGAAGATCAAAATTATTTCACAAATGCGTAATTACCTTCACAGCTTAATTAACCAATTAAACATACCGTCTCGTTCAGTAGCTGTACGGCACTTGGGGCAAGGTTTTGTCATAACCCTTATTGTGACTTTACTGGCTTCATCCCAACGTGCCTGAAATCAACAAGAAATCAAATTCACAGTATACTGAAAAAAAGACATATTTAGGATTTTTAACATACATGTTCATTTCAGTGTACTGAATTTGTTCAATAGACACAACATGTTCACACAGAATTCCCTCCTTACATGACAATAATTGAAAAATATTTTTTACATGATATTAACTAAACAACTAAATTTGCTTAAATGCATATTTATGTTTATCGTAAGACATTATAGAAAAGTAAATTTGTTTACTTTTTCTATGATCATTGTTTGTAATTAGGGGTCTACGGGGCCCTGAGTTTTACAGGGCCATTTGAAAAACCCGAATCATGGTTGGATCATGGTGGTATTAAGATGGACCAAAAGAGCCGATCATATTGGCCCTTGGTGGAATTCAGACAACTTTTGCTAGCCGATGTAATCGACCTGTGGCATTACTGAATCAGACCAACAGAACCTCTATTATATCGGCCTGTGGCATTACTGAATCAGACCAATAGAACCTGTATTACATCGGCCTGTGGCAGTTTTCAGACAACTTTTACGAGCCAATGTAATCGGTCCATGGCAATATTCAGTCTTTATATTGCAATTACATTGACTAGTGGTGGTCAAAGGTTTAAATATGAAATGAAGAAAATTTTAGTTCTGACTTTTTTTAACTCATGTCTAGCTAAAATTTGACGTGTTCCCCAAAGATTTGAAATGACTGCCATTTTGAAATTGTTGAACAAATTTTGGTGGTTAATAAACTCATTTAAGTTATTACAGAAATCAATTTAATCGTTAGCCTGACCTGACTAAAAAAGTCCGAGCTGGAAAAAAATCCCAACCCAAACTCTAAAATTCATGAACAGACCAATATTTTTAATTTCTGATTAATTTGGTGAAACATGTGTGATGACATTGCTTGAGAAAAAGATATTTGTGATTTGAATCATGAGTTCCATATGGTTAGCATAGAAAACAAAAGAAAACTGCCGTTGAGTATTTCACCTTGTTTAAATTTAATCAGTACAGACATTAAAAAACTAGATTATTAAAGAGTAGATGTTTATTGTAGATTATTAAATGTAGATCTACATTTAAAGAGAACAAATATTGATTTGTTAAAATTAATTAATAAATTTTAGGAATAGAAGATAAATTTAAAATCCAAGATAAGCAATTGCAAAACTACATGAGGCCACAGAAAACACGGAACCAGAACTTGTTCAATTGCAAGTTTTAATACGAGATAAAACAGTATCTCCCGGAGATTCCACCTTATGGTCAGAAGTTGAAATAAACATAGCATTAGACACCACTGAAATATCAGGGCCAGTAAACTGTTTCCCTGGTTATAAATAAATAAGCTAACAGATGATTGGGTGGCGAAATCCATCACTGAAACAGCTGTAACCTTACCGAAAATTCTTGTCACTCTGCCAACCTTCTTCTGCAAGAATGCTTTCAGAGGAAGCAATACAGAAAAATTAAACTAACATAACTTTAAATCATTCAAAACATCAAGATCCTGCTAAATAGTAGTTAAATTACAATATTGGAGTAATGAAGTGTGTACACTTAAAAAAGCATGCCAATTATTCCAATATCAACCACGCGAACATAACTAAGTAAACCACACAAAGAACACTTTGATTAATGCTGAACACATAATAAAAATCTCTAAAATAACTATCACATTATTTTACCCTTGTCCTGTTTCTTAAATTTGATAGATAAGACCACTAGTTTCTGACCTAAATAAAAACTGAGCTAATTTACATAAAGTATGATAACGTAAGGCATGTTCAGAAAACATGTTAATTTTTTTTAAATAAAAATTTTATCAAATATGTGTTAAAATTGTAACTTAAAACCTTATAAATAACAGTATATCTGTATATTTAGACATTTTGTAGTTTGTAAAATAATAAAATAGCTTCACTATTTCTAATACTAACATTACAGACACAAGTTACAAACTGTTAAGGAGGGATGACCACCAAATCAGAGCGAACTACGCATTCAAAACCTAATGTTTTAATGTAAGTGTGGCCACTGAAAACGAAAAAGAGCTGAGCGGAGTCAAGCAGCATCGCATAGCCACCCAATTTTAACAAACACCTCTCCGAGGACTGTTAAAATAGTTCGTAAGATGCACTTTTTTCTTTGAAAAATTGCCTCAAAAATTCAGGTGCGTCTTATACTTGAAATTAATATAAAACTGTCCAATGATTAGTTTAAAATTCCCACCAGTCTAAAATGGCCATATATTCAATGCCGCAAGAAACCTACCTCTATCTGACAACACTGGATTCAAATGGCAGCAGTAGTGCACCGATGCGACGAACATGAGTTGTGGGGATTGAGTTGAGGAGAACACTGTCTCCCTCCCATCCTGACATCACAAACCAAGAACAATGTCTAGCGTATGGTACAATTTATATTGCCAAAGATCTTGAATTGAAAGCGATTTATGTTACCAGTAACAATATAATATTTTTGTTAGTAGCTAGTTTCGTAATGGAAAAAAATTAAAATGTACTAAGAATTTTTTTTAGTCTGGCTGTGCAAAGTAATAATAAAAATGGTAAAAAAGTTATTTTAAAAAACTGCTTAGAAAGTAAAGGTGCATCTTATAGTTAGTAAAATATGGCATTTGATACAATTTTAATTTAAGCAAAATTAAAATGTTTTTTTTAACATGCCTTAGTTTACACATAAAGTACCTTGTCTTAGATAATCATACTTTATGTAAATTAGTGCAATGTTGATTTAGGCGTTCATCTTGTTGGTATTGGAATAATTGGCATAATATTGATTTTATCTATTAAATTAAAGAAAATAACAAGTTTAGATATTACATGGGCTAAAATTAGAGACAACACTGAAATGAGAAATTTCTTCCACTTATAAATTATTATATAATGTAAAATTACTACACCAAGCTGGGCGTAAATTTTTATAAAAACAGTTAATTATTGCAGAAATAACTTAATATAATAAAGTATTCATTATCCTATACACACTCATATTAATTGCAAATTGGTACTCAAATTAAGTAATTGTTATTGAAATGCAAACATTAATGAATAAATTATCTTGGGGTGGTTCTTTGATACTCAAAAAGAGACTAAGAAGGTTACTGATATTGTTCAATTTAACTTATTACAACAACAAAAATTACAATGTTAATTACCAAGAGTGTTATTAAGAGTCTTTAATAATGCAAAGTTAGATGAATGGTAGAGATGTTGGTCCAGATGTGGCAGTTCGAGAGTCAAGTTGGTATGAATCGGCTTCAAAGATAAATTGTTACACTTTACGATGATTATACTCAATTTATTCAGTATTCTTATTGAGTCAACTAATTTACTTAATAAAAAATTACAGACATTTATACTAGCATCTTTTGTACCGCAGTACCACTTAATGAACGCTTTGTGTAAATTAAAAACACTTTAAAACAAATCTTAGTTCAATTTGATTAATTAACATAAAAACAATAACAAAGATTTTAATGTAACAATTATTGTATGTATCAATTATACTTTAATAACAACAAAAAACAAATTTGCTTGGTTATACTACTTGATAGTGTTCCGTGACAACTTATTATAAAAATAAAGAAAGTTTGGTCATGAAGCGTCATAGCTTATCTCTTGAAAAAACTGTAATGACTCCCTTATGTGGCCTTTGTTCTTAGTTTTTATACTAACTTCCTTCCACAGTACCTAAATTTGCTTAACGAATAACGGAAAGCGTGGGTAGTGTCTAAGCCAATGAGATTGAAAAATCTCTTTAAATATAAACTTCTTTTGCTGTCAAGTTTCTTAACTTAAGTTCCTGCAATTGTTGGTATTTTTTTATGTTTGCCTACATACCTTTTCACATATTTTTAGAGTCCTAGCCAACTTACAATAGATTGTAAAACCTATCAATTCTTTTCTTTAAGTTAATTTTTATTGGAGTTTGCCGCTTCTAGTTCTCTTCTTAACTGGCAAACTTGTCATCACCTGAGCAAAGGAACTGAGCTATACAACCTAGTTCCGCTTACTAACAACTAAAAAACCATGTTAAAAATTCCCCAACTTCTCTCCGCACCACTCTAATCCTGCGAAACATAGTTCACTTCCATCAACCAATACTTCCAAATGGTTTGCAGTGCAAGAAATTGATTCAAGATATCAGAACGTGGTGATTTACAATTAATATTAATTAACAAATATTTCCCCAGATATAAATAGGAAAATCAAAGGACATCAACCCACAACAATCCCATTAAAATTTTATGTATTTATGTGATTTATATTTTATTTAAATTTCTGCTTCTATAAACATAATTATATCTAATAATACAAAATACAAATCATTTAAGAAAAAATTGTATTACTGATTTGTATTACACAAAAGATTCATTTGTGCAACACATTGTAAACATATAGGAGTCTACGGAATAAAAAAAACTATTTTGGGAACTGAAGCAGAAAAAAGTTTGAGAACCACTGAATTAGTGACAGGCAATAAAAAATTAACAATGGAAACACTTTTTCTTCAATCCTAAAATCAGTATTGTTTTTCTTCTGCTTACTTCCTGTATAAACTGACGTCATTAGAAATTGAGCAGTGTACCTAATGGTAAAACAACTTTCATTTTTTTTTTTTTTTTACTATTTACAGTTTGTATTCATTCACACTCTCACTCCCTAAAATATCCAGTACTGTGACGTTCCAGAACTTCAACACTCCCGAAAGGCTTAAATTAATGCAGCTTTAAATTCAAATCAAATAAATAAATAATCTCGAGTTAATCTCAAATAAATGTAATAAATAAAAAATCCACTAAAAATGTTTGTAGATTTAAATTTGATTTTTTTCAGTCCAAATATTGCATATAGTAATGATTTTGCAAAAATTGTACAATTTATAATTATTCTGATTTACAGTAATTTGTATTTTTCCTACTTCCGTTTTTGTATTAAATTAAAAAAAAAGTTTTAAACAAAATCTTCTGAAATTAATTTTAGAGGATTAGTATCCTCTAGTTCATTACTATATTATTTTATAAGTTTAGGATACATTTTTAAGAATTTTACTTAATAATTATTTTAATTAAAAAAATAAAGTCAAAAGTTTAATTGCCAAAATCAAGATGTTTTTGATTTCATTAAGTTCTTTGGATATTTGGATACTTTAAATATCTTCAGATTTAATAATCCTAGATTTTTTTTACCATACATTTTTTGCCATCATTTGTTTGCATAAAACAATATGTGATGTTTCACGAAAGTGTACGAACACTTGTTTTCAAATACCTAACCTAAAACATGAAAAGTAAAAACCCGAAGATCAGATAGATGTTCAGGGCCTTTGTTAAAATCCAAAAATTTTAAACTGGAACAAACACTCAAGCTGAAATTAGAATGTGATCAGCAAAAAAACACATGTACACTAACAAAACAAAATGGCTACACAGTAGCTGGCAAATACCATAACAAATGGGAGATGTTTGCAGATCAGCAGCTAGACTAAGGTCAGCTCTCCACTCATACACATTTAAAAATGTCAGACTAATGAGAATTTTGTTTTTGATGGGTTTAACACCTTTGCTTGTCAAAAACTTAACAATAATGCATTGTACTCACCAATGTTACCTTTTTTTTTTTTTTTTTTTTTTTTTTTTCCGGCGAAAAACCGTTCAGGTTATCATCGCCGTCACGAAGGATTAAAGTATATAGAAAAATTAATTAAACAAAGTTTTACTTAAGAAAAAAACAACAATAAAAACAACAACAACAAACTATAACAGTAAAAATAAATTAAAAATTTAGATAACAATTACAGATATATTACACTTAAGAACTAAATAACAATAAATAATGAATAAAATTTAATAACAATTCGTAAAAGTATGCAAAACATAACAGAAATAAAGTTTTTAAATAAAATAAATAAATAAAATAACACAAGAAATTACAAATACAATAAATTAAATTTTATTTAAAACATTCAGACGATGAAGGAAGTCTAGAACCCGGTCAACGGCCGAGGCACTATCTCCCAACATCGTCTGCAAACAGTTGCTCAGACCACACATAAAACGTACATTTTGGAAACCATCACAATCGAGCAATATATGTCTTATTGTGATGGTTTCCCTACAGAACTCGCATTTAGGTGGGTCCCCGCGTTCCATCAGAAATCCATGCGTTAACATGGAGTGACCGATCTGGCGGGTGATCACCACCTCTTCTCTGCGACTTGCACGTATTGACGACCCCAAGGACGAACTGTACTTTTGATTACCCTCAATTTATTACAGCTTGTAGCTGCCCATTCATTTTCCCACTGTAGATGAATTAGATGTTTTACGTGACAAAGGAAGTCAGACACGATTACGTTGAGTGCATGGCGGAAGAAAAGTTGCTTCCTTTGCCGCATTATCCGCTATAGTGTTTCCAGATATTCCACAGTGGCCAGGAATCCAGATAAATGATACTCTTGCACCTCGTAGTTCAAGTCTATGGACAGAACACAGAACATCTTGAACCAGAGGGTTTACCGAATACATATCCTGCATTGCCTGGAGTGCACTTTTTGAATCGGAACAAACTACGTAATGCAAACTATCGAATTCAAAAGTGATTAGAGCCTTTAAGATGGCAAAGAGTTCGGCTGTAAAGACACTGCAAGTTGAGGGTAATCCATACTTATACGTTTCGTCCAGTGAGTAAAATGCACAGCCAACATTGTTATTCATCTTAGAGCCATCTGTGAAAATAAATTTAGCAGATGGATATGAACTAGTCAGTCGAAAAAACTCACGTTGATACACAATGTTAGGAGTGTTGTCTTTCTGGTATGCACACAAGGAGAAATCAAATGTCGGCATATTGATTTTCCATGGAGGGACAAGACAAAAGGACCTTTCAAACATTGGGGGTAGTTCAATACGTAAGTCATCAAAAATACGGGAAGTTCTAATACCAAGAGGAGCAGTAGCATTCGGTCGAGTTTCATACTGTCTCACCAATTGATTTTTGAAAACTGTATTAAAAGCAGGGTGCCATGGTTTAGATGATAAATTGCTTAAATAAGTTAACTGTAGTTTCTGTCTCCGTCAAGAGAGTGAAGGTTCCCCAGCATCGGCGAGAATGCTTACAACGGGACTAGAACGGAAGGCTCCAGAGACGAGTCGTATTGCAGAGTGATGGACTGGGTCTATTTTTTTTAATACGGATGGTCGTGCAGACGAATATACAATGCTGCCATAATCAATCCATGAACGAATCACCGCCGCGGTAAAACATCAGCATACAACTCCTATCAGCGCCCCATCGAGAACCACTAAGCACCCTCAACATATCGAGAATTTTGTTACATCGTAACTTTAAATCACGCAAATGAGGGTTCCATGATAGTCTTTGGTCGAATATTAACCCCAAAAATCGAACAGATGGAATGGTCCGAATTTCTGTACCATCGAGAAATATTGAAGGAGTTCGGATCTGTCGACGGCGACTGAAGGCAATACATTGAGTTTTAGCGGCAGAAAATTTAAAACCAGTAGAATTCGTCCATGACTGCAATCTATTTACTGTGAGCTGAAGTGTTCTTTCAGCTGTGGCCAAACTTCTAGCACCAACATAAATTGCAAAGTCATCCACAAATAGAGAGCAGCGAACAGGAGACTGCACATTAGTAGTTATACTATTGATAGCAACGGCAAACAAGGTCACACTAAGTACACTTCCCTGCGGGACGCCATTCTCTAACCGAAAACGATCTGACAATGTAGATCCAAGGCGTACTCTGAAATATCTGTTAGAGAGAAAATTTTTAATAAAACCTAGTATATTACCTTGTATACCCCATGATTTTAATGTATTTAGTATTCCTCTTCTCATAGCTAAAGTAGCATATCAATCTCCCCCTTCACCTTCTAGGCTATAATACCCACTCAGTACACTAGCCGTGAAAAGAAATGTCTATTTATATGTGACTGACCAAACTTGTAGTTAAAGAATTTTCATTAGAAAATGTGCTATTGGAGTTTTTTCTTTGTTATTTTAAGGCAAAAAATACATTGAGGCTATTATCGCCTCCCTAAATGTAAATGTGTGTTAGACTCGGATACCGCGAGGGACGTCTAAATTCTCCCCCTGCCCCCAATCAAGGTAAGGCCCAGACCCAGGACTTTGAAATGAATGCCAATTATAACCTCTATATCATTTTGTAAGGGGATCTTAAAAATACTCTCTCTCTCACACATGCACACACACACACACACACACACACACACACACACACAAATCAGAACTATCACATTCAAAATTTTAGTCTGATTTTATTCATACTTGGCACAAAAATTGATTTTGGCAATAGTTTCAACAATTTGTTAATAAGGAGAAAATTTGTTCAAAAGTTTCAAATTTGCAGCCTTTTCAAATTTTAAAACAATCATAACTTTATCTTATAATTTTTTGAAAGTCTGATTTCATTATCATAATAAGCATTGAATTCAGTATAAATTAGCATTTAACATTTTCAAAATCCGTTCAAATTAAGAAAATTAATTTCTAGATAATCAGGATACATTTTCAACGTCATTTTAAAGTTTAAAATGCTAATTTACACAGATCTGAATGGTGATCGTGAATCTGAAAACAGATTTTCAAATGACTGTCAGAAAAAAAAATGTTAGAAATTTACTTCTATTACATCAGTGAGACAGCTGCATGCCATGATTATATCTTTATAACTCAAAAAGTTTTAATTTTGGATGGTAAATATCTTTGTCTAACCTCTTGTTAATTATATTTATTAAATATTTTTTAATAATATTGTTAATATCTTTATAAAGTTAACAGATTTCGAGATATTTAAAGTTAAAAATTTTATAAACAGTTGCTATTTTTAAAAGGTAATTTAAAAATGACGAATCCCAAATTTGACAGAGATTTGTAATTTGATTCTAAAAATCTGACAGTTTATTGATCTTGTTGAAACTAAGCTTATTTTAGAAATATATGATCACTATCTGCTCAATTCAACCCCAGGAGCATTTCCTTACATATCTCACAGGAGATTTAACCCATTGGAAACTGGATTTTACTAACATGCTATTGGCCTTCAGTACTGAATTTTTTCAGTAGTTTACACTAAGATTATGTGCAATAATAAAAGCAAGTAACCTACCAATTTTATCCTACATAATGTTGTTGTAATTGTTAACACATATTTAGCCAACACTTTTAACACTATATTAACATTTTTTTATGTTTATATATTTACACCATGTACATTTTGTTTCCTTTTTTTAAAATTTGTCCAACTATGATAAATTTCAAAACAATTTTCCAAATGCAAAGGAACACTACATTTTTTGCACTGGTAAATTGTTTCAGACCTTTTTCCTTTTGCAGTACATACTCTACACTTTCTAGATGGCCTTGCTTTGCTTGTTGGAGGGATTTTCCCTATAAAATGTCACCAGAATTTTAGTTATATTTGGATTAGAAGTCCACTGCCAATCATTTACTTGTAGGTTATGTATGTGTAGTATTATCTGCAATTAGGCCTATTTTCACAGATCTCATCATCACTGTTATCACTATCACTACTGTCATTTTCAATAATACTTTCTTGCTCTTCATTATCACTAATCTCACAACTACTTTCATTTAAAATATCCCCAACAAACTCACTAAATGCACTCGAAGAAATAAACAATTCCTCACGAGAAGCCATGTTCTACAACTGTCAAATTCGTACACAACTTCACAAAGAAACTGGCGGAAATTAACGAGTAACAACGGAAATAAACGAAGGAAAAATATCTCATAAATTGAAAATAGATTTATATTTCTATATTCGACTTTTAGGCTAGAAACATACAGCAAAGAGATCAGGGAAGTAGAGGATGGACATTGCCCGTCTTTAGTACTTAAGCCATTGAGAGAGAAGGACGGGCAATATACGTCTTTCATTACCAATGGGTTAATATAATAATTATAACAGATATTCTTAAGTTAGGAAACTAAATTACATCCTAATAAGTTACTTGTTACTTACATAAGCAGCTCTGTTAGGATCAACAGAATACCCTTGACTTAAGCCTTCAGTTGTATGATCTAGAGGATGACACTCTCCTAAGTGGTAACCTTGGAGACAATTGCGACAAAATACGAACTGGAAATGAACAAATCAACAATATAAAACAAGTTATTTAGAAGAAAAATCTATTTACCTTAACATATTTAATTAAAAATTCACAATAACTTTGGTGCTAGTCAGAAACGAATATAAAGAGCCGAGTCTAAATAAATTAAATTATCAAATATAAAAGTAAGGTCTTACATCCGATATTCACCAAAATACACTAGTTGATGTCACGCTATAAATGGTTTTTAATAATTTAGTGTTAACTAAGGTTATGTTTATTACCATTTTTTAATGTTATAATTATTAAAAATCAAACAATTATTAATGTTGTGTGTGTGTGTGTGTGAGTGTGTATGACTGTAACAGA
>JAJIZJ010000083.1:0-33156 GCA_022606455.1 Callitettix versicolor | reverse complement strand
GTGATTTGTTAAACAAGGAACAACAGTTTGGACTTCCCCACCACCTACGTTCTATTCGAACGTTGCCGCAAGCACTAAAACATTTTTCTTGCTATTTTCCTGTTAAACTGTTTTCCTTCAAACAGTACAAACTGTTAAAGAAAAGGTTTTCTTTAACTTGCTATTTGCTATTTGCTATACTTTTTCCCTCATTTCTTGTTGGGACGTAGTGAAGTAAAAACTGTTTGAGCGTTGTCAAAGTTTATCTCTATTTTTCAAACGAGTTGTTTGAAAGTTTTAAAAAGTAAAATTTGTTGTTCAAACATTTTTTAAACTGTAAAACAGCCATAATTGTGTTTTATCCGTAGTTTACTTTGTGTTTAGAAATTTAAAAATATTTAGTGGACAATTTTGAAAGTTTTTTTACTTTTTTATGTTTTGAGAATTAAGTGCATAGTTTTTAATTATTTATTGGATGTGTGGACTTTTTAAAATTCACAATATCTACTTTTGTATATATCTTGAATAATTTTAGGTTATTTTAGGTTAATAACCTATCATTAACCTGTAATAACCTAATGTTAATAACCTATAATTTTGTAACTATATAGAGCCAATTTTATTTAAACATATTTGGCCTATGTTCTTATTACTATATTTTACTTATTAACGTTACTTTTTCAGTGTTGAAAAATGAAAACCTACTTTCTCCCAAATAAAAATATGACAGTAACATCTCACATAACCTAATTTTAATACATAACCTAATTTGTAAATACATAACCTAATTTTATTTAAACGTATTTTTTATATTTATTATCAATCATCAATATTTTTTAATCAACTAAAAATATTCTAAATTGTTTGCATTTCAGTAAATATGCAAAGGCTATTTAATTTTTAAGTAAAAAAATAATGCTTCTATTAGAAATTCATTGCATTTTGTAAATATAAAATGGCATACATATATATTACGTTTTGAGAATGTAATTTAATTATTACTACATTTAATTATTTTTTTCTAAATGTTTTACACCCAAAAACAGTTAAGGACATGGTGGTAATGGGAATGAAAAAGTAGTCTTAGAAAACTGATCGTTTGTGCTTATGTTTTAGCTGCTAATACAACTTCGAGTTCCATTTTTCTAAACCTGTTTTTTCAAACGGTTATTCCAAACAGTTATTTTTTTCCAACAAACAGTTCGTTGATATTTTTTTAAAATAGCAGAAGTGCCCATCCCTAGTACTAACGCAAGTTACCGCTACTAATACAGGGTAAGAGGTGACCTTGAAACAAAGTAGGCAGGTAGTGGGGGGATAGTTACTGGCGCGTCACCACCTGCAATGGATCCTTGGACGGGTGAACAAGACGGCTACGCGGTGAAAGCGTATTATCAAAGTGGCGAAAGTTTAGTGCAAACTCGATGTGATTTCCGTCATTTTAACATAACTCATAACCAGCCTGTTCGGTCAGACAATGCAAATTCGAACACGGATAAACAGCCTCGAGCAAAAAAAGAGGCGGGAGTGTAAAACTGTTCGAACACCTGAAAACATCGCAGCTGTTAGAACACCTCCTCGCAGATTAGCAAAACAACATGCCGTTTGCATTGGAACAAGGGACACATCTGTGAGAAGATCTTAATTTCTACCCTTAAAAACTTCAAATTGCGCAAACTCTTAAACCACGTGACTAAAAACAAAGAATTCAACATGCTGCGAGAGGTCATGCAAAACTTCCAAGCCAGGCTTCAGGAATTGAGGACATTTGGTAGACGTAGTGTTCAGAAAATATTATTTTTTCGTATTGTACCCACAATGGCTATTATTGTACTTTCAATTATTTACTAAGACAATATTAAAAAATCATCCCGTTTCACTGGCGGACCTGTAATTCTCCACGGGAATATAGATTTAGTAAATAAAAAAAATTATCGTTTTCTCTGAGTGTGCGTTAACAGTTAACCCGTTCCGAGTGCGACAGTCACGTCTCTCGTTATGGGGACGTGTTTCGATATTTTCGTCACAGTAACGCGTATCTTCTTTAACTCACACGTGCTTCTTCTTGCTTTGTATTTATTGTTGTATCTCTCCTATTTCCTATCGAGCTCTCTTGGTTTCGTGTAACGGATGGTCCTCCTCGATGTTCTGCCGAAAAACGAGTTTCGATCTGTATTTCTACTCGAAAAATGTCGCGAACCATAAATTCTCAGATTTCCATTGTTATAAACTATAAACTAAAGAAAGAACGCGCCAATCAGAATGAAGCCATTGTATACGGGAGATACGATGTGATGCGCCGGCAGTAGTGCCTGGGCAAAAATATATTAAACTAGCGCAGTATAGAACCGAGATATTAGTAAGACATTATCTTACTAAATTATTTGCTAAATAACCAGATTAATATACTGATCTGGGACTACAGGCATAATAAGTTATTGTCGTCAGTAAAACGGCAACAACAGATGCAGTCTAAATTCCATATGTGATTACGCGTAATGTTACCTTGCAGCAAAACTGCTTCATTAGTCAACTGTAAAAATATATCCTTGTAAATCTGCATTCTGAAATACAAAACATGGTTACAATATAACCGTCGTTACAGCGGCTAAATTAGACTTTCTGACGTCGATTGTAATTCCGCGATTTATCGCATTTCATAAGAAGTTACAATGACGACTTCATTAGAGTCGTCAAAGTTTATAAAAGTGAGTTTAAATAATATGTATATTCAATATATTTGTTAATTAGTTTATGAGTTGCAAGTAAACAAAACGTAAATTTGACAGCTGCAAAATACCCCTACAGTGAAAAATCCAGCCGAACGGAGGATTATGTGACGTCACGCTACACAGGGTAAATTGGCGCTAGCTAACGATACCATTACAGCCTCGTTACCCGTAGCCTTACACGTTTAGCGCCAAACGCAACTACCAATCAGAATGCTCGGTTGGCTAAATTTCGTAAGTTCTTCAAAAACGGGACTAACACAAAAACCCACGCTGGTGTGTTACCCAGGATGCACCTGCAGCGTCGTGTCTCGACGGCTGTAACAGCGGATTTTGATCATCGCACAAAAAAACCGCCCCTAGCCTCATCTTGTAGCAACCATCATCTGAGTAAATCCAGTCGGTGTGTTTTAGTGCTGTGTTTCCAATCCGTTAGTACTAACTAGAGATGGGTAAGATAACTCCAAACTGTTAAAACTAACTGTTATTCTATTTACGAAAAACAAACTGCTTTGCCAAACGGAAACAAGCAGTTTGAATTGGACTGGATCGTGATTTGTTAAACAAGGAACAACAGTTTGGACTTCCCTACCCCCTACGTTCTATTCGAACGTTGCCGCAAGCACTAAAACATTTTTCTTGCTATTTTCCTGTTAAACTGTTTTCCTTCAAACAGTACAAACACCTTTTCTTTAACTTGCTATTTGCTATTTGCTATACTTTTTCCCTCATTTCTTGTTGGGACGTAGTGAAGTAAAAACTGTTTGGGCGTTGTCAAAGTTTATCTCTATTTTTCAAACGAGTTGTTTGAAAGTTTTAAAAGTAAAATTTGTTGTTCAAACATTTTTTAAACTGTAAAAACAGCCATAATTGTGTTTTATCCGTAGTTTACTTTGTGTTTAGAAATTTAAAAATATTTAGTGGACAATTTTGAAAGTTTTCTTTTACTTTTTTTATGTTTTTAGAATTAAGTGCATAGTTTTTAATTATTTATTGGATGTGTGGACTTTTTAAAATTCACAATATCTACTTTTGTATATATCTTGAATAATTTTAGGTTATATTAGGTTAATAACCTATCATTAACCTGTAATAACCTAATGTTAATAACCTATAATTTTGTAACTATATAGAGCCAATTTTATTTAAACATATTTGGCCTATGTTCTTATTACTATATTTTACTTATTAACGTTACTTTTTCAGTGTTGAAAATGAAAACCTACTTTCTCCCAAATAAAAATATGACAGTAACATCTCACATAACCTAATTTTAATACATAACCTAATTTGTAAATACATAACCTAATTTTATTTAAACGTATTTTTATATTTATTATCAATCATCAATATTTTTAATCAACTAAAATATTCTAAATTGTTTGCATTTCAGTAAATATGCAAAGGCTATTTAATTTTTAAGTAAAAAAAATAATGCTTCTATTAGAAATTCATTGCATTTTGTAAATATAAAATGGCATACATATATATTACGTTTTGAGAATATAATTTAATTATTACTACATTTAATTATTTTTTTCTAAATGTTTTACACCCAAAAACAGTTAAGGACATGGTGGTAATGGGAATGAAAAAGTAGTCTTAGAAAACTGATCGTTTGTGCTTATGTTTTAGCTGCTAATACAACTTCGAGTTCCATTTTTCTAAACCTGTTTTTTCAAACGGTTTTTCCAAACAGTTATTTTTTCCCAACAAACAGTTCGTTGATATTTTTTAAAAATAGCAGAAGTTCCCATCCCTAGTACTAACGCAAGTTACCGCTACTAATACAGGGTAGGAGGTGGCCTTGAGACAAAGTTGGCAGGTAGTGGGGGGATGGTTACTGGCGCGTCACCACTTGCAATGGATCCTTGGACGGGTGAACAAGGCGGCTACGCGGTGAAAGCGTATTATCAAAATGGCGAAAGTTTTGTGCAAACTCGACGTGATTTCCGTTATTTTAACGTAACTCATAACCAGCCTGTTCCGTCAGACAATGCAAATTCGAACACGGATAAACAGCCTCGAGCAAAAAAAGAGGCGGGAGTGTAAAACTGTTCGAACACCTGAAAACATCGCAGCTGTTAGAACACCTCCTCGCAGATTAGCAAAACAACATGCCGTTTGCATTGGAATAAGTGACACATCTGTGAGAACACCTTAATTTCTACCCTTAAAAACTTCAAATTGCGCAAACTCTTAAACCACGTGACTTAAACAAAGAATTCAACATGCTGCGACAGGTCATGCAAAACTTCCAAGCCAGGCTCCAGGAATTGAGGACATTTGGTAGACGTAGTGTTTAGAAAATATTATTTTTTCGTATTGTACCCGTAATGGCTATTCTTGTACTTTCAATTATTTACTAAGACAATATTACAAAATCATCCCGTTTCACTGGCGGACCTGTAATTCTCCACGGGAATATAGATTTAGTAAATAAAAAAAATTATCGTTTTCTCTGAGCGTGCGTTAACAGTTAACCCGTTCCGAGTGCGACAGTCACGTCTCTCGTTATGGGGACGTGTTTCGATATTTTCGTCACAGTAACGCGTATCTTCTTTAACTCACACGTGCTTCTTCTTGCTTTGTATTTATTGTTGTATCTCTCCTATTTCCTATCGAGCTCTCTTGGTGTCTTGTACAGTTGATTCTGGCATCGTAGGTTTCGTGTAGCGGGTGGTGCTCCTCGATGTTCTGCCGAACAACGAGTTTCGATCTGTATTTCTACTCGAAAAATGTCGCGAACCATAATTTCTCAGATTTCCATTGTTATAAACTATAAACTAAAGAAAGAACGCGCCAATCAGAATGAAGCCATTGTATACGGGATATACGATGTGCTGCGCCGGCAGTAGTGCCTGGGCAAAAATATATTAAACTAGCGAAGTATAGAACCGAGATATTAGTAAGACATTAACTTACTAAATTATTTGATAAATAACCAGATACTAATCTGGGACTACAGGCATAATAAGTTATTGTCGTCAGTAAAACGGCAACAACAACAGATGTAGTCTAAATTCCATAGCCTATGGGATTACGCGTAATGTTACCTTGCAGCAAAACTGCTTCATTAGTCAACTGTAAAAATATATCCTTGTAAATCTGCATTCTGAAATATAAAACATGGTTGCAATATAACCGTCGTTACAGCGGCTAAATTAGACTTTCTGACGTCGATTGTAATTCCGCGATTTATCGCATTTCATAAGAAGTTACAATGACGACTTCATTAGAGAATAACAGTGACTACCTCTACGAGGTGTGTTTAGAAAGTAACGAGAATTTTAATTTTTTTAACAAAATATTTATTTATTCTTCTACGTTGATGTTGTTGCCTTCAAAATAGTCCTCATTGGAGATTATGCACTTGTGCCAGCGCTTCTTCCAATCCTCGAAACACTTCTCAAACTCGATCTTTGGGATAGCCTTTAGTTCTTTCAGCGATGCGCTTTTATTGTCATCTACGTTAAACCCTTTAAGGTTATCTTTATTTTTGGAAATAGGAAAGTGTCACACGGAGCCATGTCTGGCGAATATGGAGGCTGGGGCATCGTTACAGTACTGTTATTGGTCAAAAATTCAACAACAGGAGATGAAGTGTGAGCTGGTGCATTATCGTGGTTTTTCCACAGATCCGGGCTTTTTTTTCGGATTGCTTCACGCAAGACGGCGTTGAACTTGTAGGTAGTACTCCTTATTGACCGTTTCACCTGGCGGCAGGAATTCATGATGCACTATGTCATTAATATCGAAGAACACAGTGAGTATAACCTTCAAGTTCGACCGCACTTGTCGAGCCTTTTTCGGTCTTGGCGAGCCAGAATGCCTCCACTGGGAGGATTGAGCCTTAGTTTCGACGTCATATCCGTAAACCCATGTTTCGCCACCTGTTGTAATAAGTTTCAGTAATTCCGCATCGTCGTTGACTTCATTTAGTGACTCCTGAGCAATTTCCATTCGCTGCTGTTTTTGTTCAAAATTCAACAATTTTGGAACGAATTTTGCTGCCACGCGTTTCATGCACAAAACATTGGAAACAATGTCATGACATGATCCAATCGATATGCCAACATCATCAGCGACCTCTCTAATTGTGATTCCGCTATTGTTCATAACCATTTCTTTCACTTTTTCCACGTTTTCATCGTTTGTTGATGTGCTGGGGCGTCCAGGGCGTTCGTCAACTTCAACGTCTTCACGGCTTTCTTGGAAACGCTTATACCACTCGTAAACTCTTGCTTTACTCATAGCAGACTCATCATAGGCCTTTGTTAACATTTCACACACTTTGTTACGGAAAATTTGATACAAATTCTTTGATCTATTTCTTTTAAGAAACGAAAATCGCCCAGCTCATAAAAACACGTCTAACCTTAGTGGCTGTCACAGACAAAGTCAATAATAATAACAGCTGAAAGTTTTATCATACTTCAAGGGCATGTATACCAACTTAAAAAAATTACAATCGGACTCTCCAAGTCCGCGAAATTTAAAAATTTCCTCTCTAATTGTAATTCGGCGATTGTTCATAACCATTTCCTTCCCTTTTTCAACGTTTTCATCGGTTGTTGATGTGCTGGGGCGTCCAGGGTGTTCGTCATCTTCAACGTCTTCACGGCCTTCTTGGAAACGCTTATACCACTCATAAACTCTTGCTTTACTCATAGCAGACTCACCATACATGTTTTTACAGATGTAGATGACATTAAAAGCGCATCGCTGAAAGAACTAAAGGCTATCTCAATGACCGAGTTGAGAAGTGTTTCGAGGATTGGAAGAAGCGCTGGCACAAGTGCATAATCTCCAATGGGGACTATTTTGAAGGCGACAAACATAAATGTAGAAGAATAAATAAATATTTTGTTCAAAAAATTAAAATTCTCGTTACTTTCTGAACACACCTCGTAGCTCTTATAATAGACACTACTAAGACGTGAGAAGCTACTAAATGATTTTACAATATTTAATGAATAAATATGACACTAGTAAAATATTACTAGTTTGTAATAACTGAAATATTTATATGTTTTAGTATGAGAAACACAAATAATAGATTAATAAATTAATTATGTTTTAATTAACAACTTGTCTGGTATTTATTATTAGCTTAGACAACCGAACAAGTGGAATGATTCAGACGGAAAATATTTTATTAAGACCTGATTGTAGCGTCCCGTTGTCTGGAAGCCAAAATTTACTTTTACGTAAACTTTGTTGAAACATAAGTGTTAGGAAAAATCAACATTTATAGCTGCAATATACCATGTCGATAAGCATGCAACATCAATCGTAGCCATACTACGTTACAATGATCTATATCATAACGCATTTTGCTGACTATGACAGATAGCTGCATAGGAAATTGTGTGACTGAAAATGGCGAACGTTATCTATTATCAGGGAAATGAACCTGCACTTTGTTAGCTTTTGAGACTACAGTAAGGTCATTTGTTAATATAGGAATTGCAAATGATTTTTTTTTCGGCAAAAAACCGACGTGATTATCATCGCCGATACTCGAAATAGAGATAGAAAAGGACGAATAAAATAAACAAAAATTTACGTAATAAGAAAACAAACAACGAACTATAATAACAAAACCAAATAAATAAAACAAACAAAATAACAGTTACAGATATATGACTAAAACTAGTTAACAATAATATATCTAGAAACAACAACATATACACAAATTATTGTAGGGCTGTAAATTGGCCCTGCAACAATAACAAGAAAAATAAAAGAAATATAACTTACCTAAAACTAAATAACAAAATAAGAAAAACGGAAAAATTAAATTAATAAAACAGCAAATATAAACAATATTTCCAGGGCTGTAAAGAGACCCTACCACAAACAATAACAAAAATATAAATTAAATTTTATTTACAAAATTCAGACGATGAAGGAAGTCTAGGACCCGGTCAACGGCCGAGGCACTATCTCCCAACATCGTCTGCAAACAATTGCTCAGTCCACATATAACACGCAAATTATGGAAACTATCACAATCGAGCAATACATGTTTTATTGTGATGGTTTCCCTACAGAACTCGCATTCAGGTGGATCTCCGCCTCCCATCACAAATCCATGCGTTAGCAAGGAATGACCAATACGGAGACGAGTGATCACCACCTCTTCCCTACGACTTGCACGTATTGACGACCTCCAAGGACGAACAGTATTTTTAATTACCCTCAGTTTGTTGTTATCCGTAAGTGTCCACTCATTCTCCCAATCCAACGAGAAGTAAATGTTTTGACAGACTTTGAAAATCCTATAGAACAACACGTTGGTGGCTGGCGGCAGCAGAGTTGCTTCCTTTGCCGCTATATCGGCTCTAGTGTTCCCAACTATACCACAATGGCCAGGCAACCAGCAAAATGATACACCAACACCTCGTAGTTCAAGTCGATGGATAGAACGCAGAATATCGTGAACCAGAGGGTTTATCGAATACATGTCCTGGATAGCCTGAAGTGCATTTTTCGAATCGGAGCACAACAGATAATGCACACAATCGGATACAACGGATATTAATTAGACTTCTTAATCGAGTGTAAGATAAATTCACGTCAATACAGAAATTAATAGACTTAGTAATGGGCAGGTAGGAGAAAAAACTTGTTCAGAGCGCTCTGGTATCGGGTTTTGGTACTACGTACATGTTACGTTTCATTCTAGCATCATTATTTTAACATTAGGTGGGAGCTCTGTGAATTATAGACTCAAGGTATGATCTATACTTCTTAATACATGTATTTCAACGATGTTTTTTTATTCCAATAATAACACAAAGCCAAACCAGTATATTGTATAAGGTTGTACGAAAATACGAGTGAATATATGGGACGTAACGTTACTTTCCACTTTGCTAGTTTCTTTGTTCTTTTCACGTGTGCCAATAAAATCATGGTTAAAAATCTGCCTAAGTAAGGTATCAGTTATAAATACTCATATAGATACAGTAGTGCAGAATACAATAGTAAAATTAGATTTTCAGAATGTGTTCGACATTCTTAAGGATCTTCGATTCCAGACGCAGTTACCCCGTTGCTTTTCCCCTACCGTTAACTCTGATCCCTCGTCCTCATTAGTCCAACTGGCATAAAATGTGGACGTTAAATTTTTAGACGATAAAAAAATTATATGTTCACAAACAGTTGTTTTGTGGTCATTATAACTGAGGTTAATTTTACATATGTGTATGTATTTTATATATTATCAATGATACTGCGTAAATTTACACATTTTAGCATCTTCGTAGCGAAATGTAGCTAGACAGCCGTACTGAAGTCCGAGCTGTGGGTGAAGATGGATAGCTGACAGGGATTTGAAAACATGACAACAAATTACTCGTATAGACACTTCTAAAATTGGTTTTGCCAATGGTTCCAGCTAGTTGCAGTAAACAGCCATTGGCTACACTGTTTGCCAATATTTAAATTTTTCATCCATTACATTGTTAATGGCTTTTATTAACCACCAGCATATTGTTTGTAAAAATAGTTTCCTAAACAAATAGATTTTAGTATCGTTTAAACAGTAAGATGCGAGTCGGTGGTCGATGTGGTTAAAGCTCCGATCAGTTTGCTACGTCTCAGAACTGCGCACCTTAAGGTTCTTAGTTCTAGCCGCAGTTACTCCTTTTGCTTTTCCCTTACCGTTACCGTAGATCCTTCGTCCTCGTTAGTCTAATTGGCATAAAGTATGGACGTTAAGGAAAAAAATTAATCGAAATTTTAAAACGTTTTCTTGAATTCGCTTCCATCACGTCAGCGAGCCGTGTAGTGATCACTTCGTAAAACATTCCAGAAATACATATGAGCCGCTGTACATTGCAGACACGTGCCCAGTGAAGTGAATAGTCGTTCGTTATGTTGTTAACTGGAGTCGATTGTCGTCAAGAAACATCATCTTTAACTGACCCAACAATTGTTGTTAAATTATCACGGAAGCAATTCTACTAAAAGTACAGCAGTAATAAGACAAACCCTTTAAAAGTCATTCGAAACTAGAGTTCATTTTTCGGGCTGTCAATATATCAGAAACATTAAACGTTTGTCACTGTGTAAACCATGTAAACTATTAAATTGGTAGCCTTTTCTTTACACGCACGCGCACGCGCACGCGCGCGCACACACACACACACACACACACACACACACATTCATTCACACACACACACAGAGACACGCGCGCACACACATACACACACTCACACACCCACCCACCCACCCCACACACGCGCGCACACACACACACACACACACACACACACACACACACACACACACACACACACACACAGACAGACACACACACACACACACACACACACACACACACACACACACACACACACACATTCATTTACACACACTCATACACACTCACACACACCAACACACACACACAGACACGCGCACACACATACACATTCATTCACACACACATACACACACACACACAAACACACACACACACACACACACACACACACACACACACACACACACACACACACACACATACACATTCATTCACACACACATACACACACTCACACACACCAACACACACACAGACACGCGCACACACATACACACACTCACACACACTCACACACACCAACACACACACACACACACACACACACACACACACACACACACACTCACACACACACACACACACACACACACACACACTTACACACACTCACACACACCAACACACACACACAGACACGCGCACACACATACACATTCATTCACACACACATACACACACTCACACACACCAACACACACACACACATACACATTCATTCAAAAACATATACACATACTCACACACATACACATTCATTCACACACACATACACACACTCACACACACCAACACACACACACACACAGACACGCGCACACACATACACATACTCACACACACCAACACACACACATACACACACTCACACGCACCAACACACACACAGACACGCGCGCGCGCGCGCACACACACACACACACACACACACACACACACACACACACACACACACACACACACTACATACACGGATAGACATTCAGATAACTAAAAATCGATGTTATTATTTTCGTATTTTAAATGGAATTGAAAGCTTACAATCCCAATAAACGCAGACTTTAATGCTAGTTATAATGGTGAACAAAATTCAAAAAGTATTATAAAGTAAAGAAAAATTCTTTTGGAAAAGCGCTTCTATCATGTCAGCGAGACAGCTGCGCACCGCGATTATTAATCCATAGAATAACTGTGATTTTTATGAGTAAATTTGCACTTGTGCTGTACATTTCAAAACCAACTGTTTTTAGTCCTATAACGCACTATTATTTTTTTTTGTGTGTTTAACGTCCGACTATTGTGCACACTTTGGCTAATACAGACGATGGGATGATTTATAGCGTACGAAAATGCCAAGCCCTGGCCGGGAATCGAACCCGGGTCCTCGGGGTGAAAGCCCAGTACGCTTCACCGAGGCGGCTGGCGCACGCACTATTATTAACACAAAATGTTAGTATTTTTAGTTGTATGGAATTATCCTATGTATTCGCAAAGTATTTTCAAGGACAATATATCCTAATTAATTACGTTGTACTACACTTTCATTGTGATACATACTTTTTGAAAACCTTTGAAAAAATTTAACTAAACTAGCATTTTACAAAAATTAAGTTTTAAAACACACTTGAGAGTTCTGCGCGGCGTTGCGGAATAATACATTTATGTATAACTAACATTGCGCGCTGGAAAGTAGTTCCGCTTAAAGCCAGGATTTAATTACTAACTTTATGGTCAACTCAGTGTGTTTATTGGTCAACAAAAGTTACAGTCACATATATAGGCTTGGATTCCTGACGGTGGCTCATGTTGTTCTCACGGAGTTATGTTTGTTTTTATGTCTTTGTATTGTTTGACCTACTTCGTATACTGCCCGTAAACAGTCCATTTGTGCAGCAGCTATTCACGATTCAAATTCGAATTCCAGAGCCGCAGCACAAAATCAATTCGAGTATAGTGGGGCACTGGATTTATTGTTTTACATCCAGAAATTTTTATCCCTTAATTCACTGAACTGTGTGCTTTATTTCCTTTTTTACAAAAAAAAACACGTGTGGAACACGGGGAAAACGATAGAAACGAAGTTTGTGCTAATGATATCTTTGTTGAATATATAATTAGTTTGAAGATATGTTTACCAATATCTTAATTTTATTAAACACGTGAACCTAACTAAGATCTTATTTACTGCAGTTATAGTAAAATATCAGCTGTTTCATATTAATTTTTAACGATCAGCTGATTTCATAGAACAGCTGATAGAGTACAAATTCTAGGTTACGTTGTTCAGAACATGTGATATTAACAACAATTATTATAAACGTTTATATTAATTTAAAATGTATTATAAACGGTTACAACGTGCACGTGTTCTTCAACTAAGGGAAAATACCGAAACCAAAGCAGCACAACGTTTTTATATAATGCGAGTGTACTGTTATCGAAAAGGAGGAAGAAAAAGGAAAGAAACAGATAGACGAAATTCGTTTGTTCCATATTTCCGTTAAAACGAAAACGGGCTAAATTAACATATACGGGGAAAGAGGCATATAAATTTAAGACTTTTTTTATAAAATATGATATAGACATAGCAATGGCTACAAATAATACAATAAGGAACAAACCGACAAAGAATATAGAAGAAAAGGACAAATACAGTAAGAATGGGGTATACAGAATACAGTGTGGATGAGAGGTGGTCTACATAGGACAAACGGGACGAAAATTTAGAACTAGGTTTAAGAACATGCAAGATCATTCAAATACGGCAAAAATGATTCAAATTATGCGTCACATTTAATAAAAGAGAAATATAAAACTCAATGAAGGTACTACATACGGCAGAAAAAGGAAGACGTATGAATAGTTTAGAGAACTTGGAAATTTTTAAATCTAAATTAAAAGGAGAAAACATAATAAATGAACAGATATTGCCGCTAGCAGATATTACGTTTAAAAATCTAAAAATTTTCAAAAATAACAGAAGGGACGACCGTTGAAGAGAAAGTTTGAAAGAAGCCAATCAGAAGCGAGCGAAAACGTATGATTTTAAAGAGCCAATCAGAAGCGAGCACGTCAGGTTTAATGTACTCGTGTTGAATAGAGGAGAGGGTACGAGGTGGAGATAGAAAATTATAAATAGGATGGGCCATAATATTGGTGACCAGTATAGATATAGTTTTTGAAGATGGAGGTTCTCCGAAACGCGTCAACGAAGCTAGGGAAGGCAGATCATTATACTGAACATAGTGGTAATAAACCTAGCAGAAAAGAAGAAGAATATAAAAAGAAAAAAATATTACGTTTAAAAGATATGGCAAACATAAATTGGAAGTGGAACGGAATAAGTACTTTTCAGTGTTCCGACTGTGGGATATATGAGAAAAGAAAAGGATCTAGGATATCTTACACGAGTGACGGTTGTAGGTCTGATAATGTTTCGATCGAATCTAAAGCGGATGTTGACTAAAGCTATCTATTTCCTCTTGACACGCGAGGTTTTGCGCGGTTCGAGAAAGAGATGTTTTGAGTAAGAGATAAAAAGAGTTTGCAAAAAGAACTATTTCCTTCAGTTTCCCCAATAAAATAAATAATGTCAAAAGTTCAATTTCATCTTGAGCAAGACAGCTGCGTACTACACACTCACACACACACACACACACACACACACACACACACACACACACACACACACACACACACACACACACACACACACACACACACACACACACACACACACACACACACACACACACACACACACACACACACACACACACACACACACACACACACACACACACACAACACACACACACACACACACACACACACACACAACACACAAACACACACACACAAACACAAACACACACAAACACAAACACACACACACACACACAAACACACATACACAAACACACACACACACACACACACAAACACAAACACACATACACACACACACACACACACACACACACACACACACACACACACACACACACACACACACACACACATACATACATATATACATACACACAAACACACACACACACACACACACACACACACACACACACACACACACACACACACACACACACACACACACACAAACACACATACACACACAAACACACACAAACACAAACACACACACAAACAAACACACACACACACACACACAACACACACACACAAACACACAAACACACACACACACACAAACACACACAAACACAAAACACACACACAAACACACACACACACACACAAACACACACACACACACACAAACACACAAAAACACACACACACACACAAACTACACACACACACACACACAAACACACACACACACAAACACACACAAACACAAACACACACACACACACAAACACACACAAAAACAAACACACACACACACACACAAACACACACAAACACAAACACACACACAAACACACACACACACACACACACACACACACACACACACACACACACACACACACACACACACACACACACATTCTATCGTATACTTTCTATATTAATAAAGCGCTGCTAAAATGTTAATGTTATAGTCACTGGACAACGTAGTGTTGCTGTTTACGTTTCTTCAGCAAAACTAAACTCACTATCACAGTGCGTAGAAAATGTCACATGTTGTTTTCCCCGTAAAGATTATCTTCGCCATGGAGTAAAACTGAAATAAAAGAACAACAAAATTGTTTTAAAAAAACTAGTTAATTTTTTATCGCCTACACAGAATTGCCACTTTTTTTTGTGTGTGTAACGTCCGACTATTGTGCACACTTGGACTAATGCAGACGATGGGATGATTTATAGCGTATGAAAATGCCAAGCACTGGCCGGGAATCGAACCAGGGTCGTCGGGGTGAAAGCCCAGTACGCTATCAACTAGGCCACCGAGGCGGCTCAAATTACCACATAAAATAAAACGAAAAAGGGAAGATAAAATTAATACTACTTACTTACAAACAAAATAAAAATACAGTAAAAAAACACCTAAAACTAGTTAACACGAATAAATAAGTTAAAATTATAAATAAAAATGAATTTTTAACAGGGAGGTTTTTTTTGCGTTTAACGTCCGACTATTGTGCACATTTAGGCTAATGCAGACGATGGGATGATTTATAGCGTATGAAAATGCCAAGCCATGGCCGGGAATCGAACCGGGTCCTCGGGGTGAATAGTACGCTTCATCAATTGGAGTGTTTATTGTTTCATTATTAGATTTAAAAGGTATATACATAAATTCAAGCAGTAATACAAGGAATAAAAATGTGGTATTACCCAAACATTGTAAAAAAGTAAGTAAGAATAACTGTTATATAAGAACAATAGATGTATACAATTTACTACCTCGAGTTATGAAAGTATTGTCATTCAATAAGAGCACTTTAAAATAAGGATGCAAAAACTAGATGTTAAATAGATCTAATAATTGTGGTTATTGAATACGGGCTGACGGTTGTAATTGTTGAATATAAAATTTGGAAAACATATTGTAGGATAACTTTTTTTGACTATTGTTTAATTTTGTAAGTAGTTTTAAGGTACCAGTCCGTGTACATTGGTTTGTTTCCCTCTGAGGTTAAATGCTAATCATTGTAAATATACTGGTTTGGTAAATAAATAAATGAAACCAAGATAAAGCAGTGATGTAGAGTGGTTCTACACGAAATACAGAAACGAAATAAATATTACGAAGCACGAACAAATAATTTATCTAAACCTATTTTTAAAAAATAATTTTAAATAAGAATAAATAAGAACACAACAAGAATCCTAAATTGTAAATTTGCTCTCTCTCTCTCTCTCTCTCTCTCACACACACACACACACACACACACACACACACACACAATGAAACAAAAAACGCATTTAACTTTTTATTCTTTATTTTAACAGTTGACAAAATATGGTTAATGCGGATAAATATAAGAGCGACATGCTGGCTTACTGACGTGATGTGAGTAAAATCCTAATACTCTTTACAATAAAATTATTTGAAAATCTTATTTAACAATCATATGAATCATCAAAATTCTACACGAATAGCATTATTATTTATTACTTGAAATTATTTTGAAATTTTCAACAAAATTCCTCTGTATCAATCTAACAATTAGGACATAAGTTTTATAAAACAGAATATAGGTAGCGCTAGTTTACAACAAACCTGTGCATTTATTTTTATTAGTTGTGCCGTATTAATAATATCCTAAACATATTAATGTAAAAATTTGTATGTACATATTATACGAGAAATGAAGTGTAATTAATTTTTTTTAAATGCGAAAAGAGTGGGAAATTTCGAAAACATCTCCAACTTTTGTTTGTAAAAATCGTCATCATTTGATCACATAGATAAACCACATTTATGTTAATACTTATATCATAAGCACATAGGTGTTTTTTTCGCACATAGATAAACCGAAATTGAAGACCCGAGCTTTAACGTCAATAAACAATTTTAAACCAAAGTTAAGCAAATATTTTATTTAAGAACATCCATTTTCCGTAAGCAACCCCGTTGTTTCTTTAAAGGAGAATTTAAAATTACAAATTCTCCTTTAATTACATGTCAATCTCTCGGGAGTTGATCCTGAAATTAAAAATAAGAAGACTTATAAACAAAGTACCGGAACGCGACCCGTTTCCTCTATGTCGGCCATTTTGCATTTCCCTCCAAAAATTCCTAAATTTATTATCATATTCTTTACCAGTATATTAAAAAAATTTATTAAATAAATTTTGAAATGTCGACCATTTACAAAATCAAGAAAATAATGTTAAAATTAAGAAAATAATGTTAAATAAATAATACCAAATTATTTCTCAGATTTATAATACTAAATGTTTTTATTGTGTAAAGAATAGCTACGATATCAACACAAAATTAGTTGTTAATTTAGTACAATACCAAATACATCCCCAAACAAAATTAATTGAGGTAATTATTAATGGAATATGCAATATGCAATATGCAATATGCAATATGCAATATGCAATATGCAATATACAATATGCAATATGCAATATGTGATATAACATATGCAATATGCAATATACAATATTCAATATGCAATATGCAATATGCAATATGTGATATTACATATGCAATATGCAATATGTACTATGCAATATGCAATATGCAATTTGCAATGTGTAATATGCAATATGCAATATGCAATATGCGTTATGCAATATGCAATATGCATTATGCAATATGCAAAATTCAATATGCAGTATGTAATATGCAATATGCAATTTGTAATATGCAATATGCAATATGTGATATACAATATGGAATATGCAATATGCAATCTGCAATATGCAATTTGCAATATGTAATATGCAATATGCAATATGCAATATGCAATTAGGAATATATAGAATATGGAATATGCAATATGCAATATGATATATACGTTATTCAATATGCAATATGAAATATGCGTTATGCAATATGCAATATGCAATATGCATTACGCAATATGCAATATGCAATATGCAACATGAGGTATTTTAAGGTATTGAGGAACGAAATTTTTGTGATTCTCTGTTTCATTCGAAAAAAAATTATATAACAGGTTCCAGAACTGTATCACCGTACTTTTAAAGATATGCGAAGTAAAAACAAAATGTATTGGAAATAGTTAGAAAAATTAAACCGTTAAAACAAAAGTGTGCTTTTGATCCTATTATTTGTAACCGGTGATCATAGTTTATCACAAGTGCCTAACGTGTTCAAGATATTTTGATATTTAAGTATTACAAAATGTAGTCCTACATGTATTTTCATATTGTTTAACGTACCTGGGAGCAATATATTTTACTAAGTAACTTTATGGAACATTAATTTCCCTTATGGTAATAGACTAATGCACTTATCTCCAGCGGTGCTGATACCTCACAGTTTAAGTTAAAATGGTGCATTTAATGAATTATAATTACGGTGAGAACACAGAGCGTGCACAGATCAAAAGTTAATTGTCTCATTGATGTAAGCTTTGGTGGAAATTGGTATAGGTAAAATTGGTATACATTAAATAATTTAAAATACATTAAAATATAAATAAAAATTTAAAATAAATTAAATAATTTATAAAATACACATTTTTAAAATTAACAAGAACAATAAACATAACCTCAATTGAAATGATATTGAAGCTATTTGTGAAATCAGCTGTTTAGAAGTAGTCACTTCCAGGCTAGATTATTTGTTTGTTTGTTATCTTAAGGCGAAAAGCACATTGAGACTATTATCGCTTCCCTATGTGTACAAGAACGTTGTGATTTTTTTCTAATAATCTGTGATGGGCTCATGTGTGTGTTTTTTTTTTGGCGAAAAACCGTTAAGGTTATCATCGCCCGTCACGCAAAATGAGAGTATAAAAAAAAATTAACAAAATTTACTTAAATAAGAAAATAAAACTACAACAAACTATAATAGTAAAAATAAATTAAACAAACATTTAAATAACAGGTATAACTATATCACAATAACGAATACTTAAGAACTAAATGACAATGAATAATGAATAAAATTTAATAACAATTCGTAAAAGTATATATAAACATAACAGAAATAAAGTTATTTAGATAAAATAAATAAATAAAATAACACAAGAAATAACAAATATATAAATTAAATTTTATTTAAAAATCCAGACGATGAAGAAAGTCTAGGACCCCACTATCTCCCAACATCGTCTGCAAACAGTTGCTCAGACCACACATAACACGCACATTTTGGAAACCATCACAATCGAGCAATATATGTTTTACTGTGATGGTTTCCCTACAGAACTCGCATTCAGGTGGGTCACCGCGTTCCATCAGAAATCCATGCGTTAACATGGAGTGACCAATGCGAAGGCGGGTAATCACCACCTCTTCTCTACGACTTGCACGTATTGATGACCCCCAAGGACGAACAGTATTTTTAATTACCCTCAATTTGTTACTGCTTGTAGCTGCCCATACATTTTCCCACTGTAGAAGAACTAAATGTTTTCCGTGACAAACAAAGTCAGACAAGATTACACGTTGAGTGCATGGCGGCAGAAACGTTGCTTCCTTTGCCGAATTATCCGCTGCAGTGTTTCCAAATATTCCACAGTGACCAGGAATCCAGATAAATGATACCCTTGCACCTCGTAGTTCAAGTCTATGGACAGAGCACAGAATATCTTGAACCAGAGGGTTTACTGAATACATATCCCGGATTGCCTGGAGGGCACTTTCTGAATCAGAACAAACTACGTAATGCAAACTATCGAATTCAATAGTGTTCAGAGCCTTTAAGATGGCAAAGAGTTCGGCCGTGAAGACACTACAAATTGAGGGTAATCCATAATTATATGTTTCGTCCAGTGAATAAAACGCACACCCAACATTATCATTCATCTTAGAACCATCTGTGAAAATAAGTTTAGCAGATGGATATGAATTAGTCAGTCAAGAACACTCACGTTGATACACAATGTTAGGATTGTTGTCTTTCAGGTATGTACACAAGGAGAAATCAAAGGTCGGCATATTGATTATCCATGGAGGGACAAGACAAAAGGACCTTTCAAACATTGGGGGTAGTTCAATACGCAAGTTTTCAAAAACACGGGTTGTTCTAATGCCAACAGGGGCTGTAGCGTGCGGTCGGGATTCATAATGTTGGTGCAACTGATTATGGAAAATGATATTATAAGCAGGGTGCCACGGTTTACATGATAAATTACATACATAACTCAGTTGTAACTGTTGTCTCCGACGAGAGAGTGATGGTTCGCCTGCATCGGCGAGAATACTCACGACGGGACTTGAACGGAAAGCACCAGAAACAAGGCGGATTGCTGAGTTATGGACGGGATCTAGTTTCTTTAAAATCGATGGTATAGCAGACGAATATACAATGCTACCGTAATCAATTCGCGAACGAATTACGGCACGGTAGAACATCAGCATACAGGTCCTATCAGCGCCCTATCGAGACCCACTAAGAACCCTCAACATATCGAGATGGGCTCATGTGATTGTAATTCCTGACGATAATAGGATTATTGTATTAAGCAGTGGAATTTGTATTGGGTTAAGTATAATAATTCCTTTAGGGAGTCAATTTATTCCAATTTCTACTGTTGGTACTAATCTTTTGTGTAAAAATCTTCAGAACAATGATGTAAAGGATAGGATTTCTGAAATAATAAATATAATTATTCCTATTTTTATTATTTTTGTAACTGATAATGTGTGTATTAATTGTATTATGGATTCTCGTGTAATATCCCGTATGCAGTGAGGTATGCGTTACAAATTCAAGCGTGACGCGAAAGCAAATGTTTACAGCCATGTTTTGTCAACTGCGACCATACTAATTGTCACTACAAAAATACAAAGTATTAACCACTACACAAAAAAATAACGTTCCGTGACGGTAGAGCGTTCCGTGACGGCAAACTGAATTTTTACCCGTGCAAAACATACACCCTTACCGCGCGATAAGAAGTAGTCACTTCAAAAAGGATATAAAACAGGTAACCACAGCTTCAGAAAAATATATAATTAAATATCAAAGCACGATTGTTAGTTTTCTTAATTAATACACCATTGCTCGGGTATAATGGTAAGTTTCGTTTCAATGTAAACAAAGGCCAAGAAGACAGTGACGTTCTGTTTAGCGCGTGTAAACATTGGTTGCAACGGCGGAAGATTAATGATTTCAAAAACGACAAAATTAATGCGAGCATTTAGTGTCGAAAACTTTGGGTCAGTTGAGTTACGACGCGGTGCACAAACACCGTTACTTGACTCAGTTGGGGGGGGGGCCGAGAATCGGTGTAAACAGGAGTTTGGCGTTTAAATTTCTAGCTTCCGTTTGTCGGCACAGAAGAAGTGAGGCAAATTATTAAACTTATCAGTTGAGTGTCCTGTTTATTAAGTTTTGGATACAAAAACATGAATTGATTTTTACGCTATTCAAGGTATGTTGTGATCGTTACACAATCAATTAAGGTTTTTATAATGTTTTTCTACAAAGATTGTGTAAACGCGTACCCGATTTCGATTAAACTTTTAGGGCTCGGAGATTGACGTTGCTAAGACTCAGGTCATTATGGTGAGTCTTCAAAGAGCGCTTCTCGTTTAAATGTAACATTTTACATATAATTTGTTTAAATTACGTATGTACGAGGTGTGTTCAGAAAGTAACGAGAATTTTCTAATTTCGCGGGCTTGGAGAGCCCGATTTCAAACACTTTTTTTATTATGTTGGTATATATACCCTTGAAGTATGATAAAACTTTCACCTGTTTTCATTGTTGACCTTGTCTGTGACAGCCACTAAGGTTAGACGTGTTTTTATGAGCTCGGCGATTATCGTTTGTTAAAAGAAATGGATCAAATAATTTGTATCAAATTCTGCGTAAAAAATGGAATAAAGTGTAACAAAGTGTGTGAAATGTTAACAAAGGCCTATGGTGAGTCTGCTATGAGTAAAGCAAGAGTTGAAGAGTGGTATAAGCGTTTCCAAGAAGGCCGTGATGACGAAAGCCCTGGATGCCACAGCACATCAACATCCGATGAAAACGTGGAAAAAGTGAAAGAAATGGTTACGAACAATCGCCAAATCACAATTAGAGAGGTCGCTGATGATGTTGGCATATCGATTGGATTATGTCATGACATTGTTTCCAATGTTTTGTGTATGAAACGCGTGGCACCAAATTCGTTCCAAAATTGTTGAATTTTGAACAAGAACAGCGGCGAATGAAAGTTGCTCAGGAGTCACTAAATGAAGTCAACGACGATGCAGAATTACTGAAACGTATTATAACAAGTGACGAAACATGGGTTTATGGATATGAAGTCGAAACTGAGGCTCAATCATCCCAGTGGAAGCATTCTGGCTCGCCAAGACCGAAAAAGGCTCGACAAGTGCGGTCGAACGTGAAGGTTATACTCACTGTGTTCTTCGATATTAATGGCATAGTGCATCATGAATTCCTGCCACCAGGTGAAAAGGTCAATAAGGAGTACTACCTACAAGTTCAACGTCGTTTGCGTAAAGCAATCCGAAAAAAACGCCCGGATCTGTGGAAAAACAATTCGTGGTTTTTGCACCACGATAATGCACCACCTCACACTTCATTGCTTGTTCGTGAATTTTTGGCCAAAAACAGTACTGTAACGATGCCCCAGCCTCCATATTCGCCAGACATGGCTCCGTTTGACTTTTTCCTACTTCCAAAAATAAAGAGAACCTTAAAGGACCGTCGTTTTACAGCCGTAGATGACATTAAAAGCGCATCGCTGAAAGAACTAAAGGCAATCTCAAAGATCGAATTTGAGAAGTGTATCGCGGTTTGGAAGAAGCGCTGGCATAAGTGCATAATCTCCAATGGGGACTATTTTGAAGGCGACAACATCAATGTAGAAAAATAAATAAATATTTTGTTCAAAAAATTAAAATTGACGTTACTTTCTGAACACACCACGTAAATATGTTAAATGATAAATAATTAAATTATAATTAACACAATTATCCTACATACAAATAGGCAATGAAATATCAAAATATGTAAACTTTTTAATAATTGTTTATATATAATTGTTTATATAATAAACACTCACAACTGGTGAAATTTGTCTTGTTCCTCTTATTAATGTATGTACCCATTTTGTACCCGACCTTGCGCATCTGGATATATGATGCTATATTTATAGACTACATCTATATAAAATAGAATGTATACAATAAAATTTAACAGGTAAAACTAATTTGGAAATACCCTGAGAGTAAGTACAAACTGTATGAGGTAGGATTACTTAAAAATTTGTAATTCATAGATAAACAATTCAAAATAGCTTTAGTATATCAAGTTTCATTACAGGCATGTGCATGAATTTTGTTTACACAGGAAAGAACGTTTAATATTGTGTTTACAAAATTACGAAATGTATAACGTTATATCTCGGTTCTTCTTTAGTATATCAAGTTTCATTTCAGGCCTGTGTATGAATTTTGTTTACACAGGAAAAAACGTTTAATATTGTGTTTACAAAATAACGAAATGTATAACGTTATATCTCGGTTCTTCTTTAGTATATCAAGTTTCATTACAGGCATGTGCATGAATTTTGTTTACACAGGAAAGAACGTTTAATATTGTGTTTACAAAATAACGAAATGTATAACGTTATATCTCGGTTCTTCTTTAGTATATCAAGTTACATTACAGGCATGTGCATGAATTTTGTTTACACAGGAAAAAACGTTTAATATTGTGTTTACAAAATAACGAAATGTATAACGTTATATCTCGGTTCTTCTTTAGTATATCAAGTTTCATTACAGGCATGTGCATGAATTTTGTTTACACAGGAAAGAACGTTTAATATTGTGTTTACAAAATAACGAAATGTATAACGTTATATCTCGGTTCTTCTTTAGTATATCAAGTTTCATTACAGGCATGTGCATGAATTTTGTTTACACAGGAAAGAACGTTTAATATTGTGTTTACAAAATAACGAAATGTATAACGTTATATCTCGGTTCTTCTTTAGTATATCAAGTTTCATTACAGGCATGTGCATGAATTTTGTTTACACAGGAAAGAACGTTTAATATTGTGTTTACAAAATAACGAAATGTATAACGTTATATCTCGGTTCTTCTTTAGTATATCAAGTTTCATTACAGGCATGTGCATGAATTTTGTTTACACAGGAAAGAACGTTTAATATTGTGTTTACAAAATAACGAAATGTATAACGTTATATCTCGGTTCTTCTTTAGTATATCAAGTTTCATTACAGGCATGTGCATGAATTTTGTTTACACAGGAAAGAACGTTTAATATTGTGTTTACAAAATAACGAAATGTATAACGTTATATCTCGGTTCTTCTTTAGTATATCAAGTTTCATTACAGGCATGTGCATGAATTTTGTTTACACAGGAAAGAACGTTTAATATTGTGTTTACAAAATAACGAAATGTATAACGTTATATCTCGGTTCTTCTTTAGTATATCAAGTTTCATTACAGGCATGTGCATGAATTTTGTTTACACAGGAAAGAACGTTTAATATTGTGTTTACAAAATAACGAAATGTATAACGTTATATCTCGGTTCTTCTTTAGTATATCAAGTTTCATTACAGGCATGTGCATGAATTTTGTTTACACAGGAAAGAACGTTTAATATTGTGTTTACAAAATAACGAAATGTATAACGTTATATCTCGGTTCTTCTTTAGTATATCAAGTTTCATTACAGGCATGTGCATGAATTTTGTTTACACAGGAAAGAACGTTTAATATTGTGTTTACAAAATAACGAAATGTATAACGTTATATCTCGGTTCTTCTTTAGTATATCAAGTTTCATTACAGGCATGTGCATGAATTTTGTTTACACAGGAAAGAACGTTTAATATTGTGTTTACAAAATAACGAAATGTATAACGTTATATCTCGGTTCTTCTTTAGTATATCAAGTTTCATTACAGGCATGTGCATGAATTTTGTTTACACAGGAAAGAACGTTTAATATTGTGTTTACAAAATAACGAAATGTATAACGTTATATCTCGGTTCTTCTTTAGTATATCAAGTTTCATTACAGGCATGTGCATGAATTTTGTTTACACAGGAAAGAACGTTTAATATTGTGTTTACAAAATAACGAAATGTATAACGTTATATCTCGGTTCTTCTTTAGTATATCAAGTTTCATTACAGGCATGTGCATGAATTTTGTTTACACAGGAAAGAACGTTTAATATTGTGTTTACAAAATAACGAAATGTATAACGTTATATCTCGGTTCTTCTTTAGTATATCAAGTTTCATTACAGGCATGTGCATGAATTTTGTTTACACAGGAAAGAACGTTTAATATTGTGTTTACAAAATAACGAAATGTATAACGTTATATCTCGGTTCTTCTTTAGTATATCAAGTTTCATTACAGGCATGTGCATGAATTTTGTTTACACAGGAAAGAACGTTTAATATTGTGTTTACAAAATAACGAAATGTATAACGTTATATCTCGGTTCTTCTTTAGTATATCAAGTTTCATTACAGGCATGTGCATGAATTTTGTTTACACAGGAAAGAACGTTTAATATTGTGTTTACAAAATAACGAAATGTATAACGTTATATCTCGGTTCTTCTTTAGTATATCAAGTTTCATTACAGGCATGTGCATGAATTTTGTTTACACAGGAAAGAACGTTTAATATTGTGTTTACAAAATAACGAAATGTATAACGTTATATCTCGGTTCTTCTTTAGTATATCAAGTTTCATTACAGGCATGTGCATGAATTTTGTTTACACAGGAAAGAACGTTTAATATTGTGTTTACAAAATAACGAAATGTATAACGTTATATCTCGGTTCTTCTTTAGTATATCAAGTTTCATTACAGGCATGTGCATGAATTTTGTTTACACAGGAAAGAACGTTTAATATTGTGTTTACAAAATAACGAAATGTATAACGTTATATCTCGGTTCTTCTTTAGTATATCAAGTTTCATTACAGGCATGTGCATGAATTTTGTTTACACAGGAAAGAACGTTTAATATTGTGTTTACAAAATAACGAAATGTATAACGTTATATCTCGGTTCTTCTTTAGTATATCAAGTTTCATTACAGGCATGTGCATGAATTTTGTTTACACAGGAAAGAACGTTTAATATTGTGTTTACAAAATAACGAAATGTATAACGTTATATCTCGGTTCTTCTTTAGTATATCAAGTTTCATTACAGGCATGTGCATGAATTTTGTTTACACAGGAAAGAACGTTTAATATTGTGTTTACAAAATAACGAAATGTATAACGTTATATCTCGGTTCTTCTTTAGTATATCAAGTTTCATTACAGGCATGTGCATGAATTTTGTTTACACAGGAAAGAACGTTTAATATTGTGTTTACAAAATAACGAAATGTATAACGTTATATCTCGGTTCTTCTTTAGTATATCAAGTTTCATTACAGGCATGTGCATGAATTTTGTTTACACAGGAAAGAACGTTTAATATTGTGTTTACAAAATAACGAAATGTATAACGTTATATCTCGGTTCTTCTTTAGTATATCAAGTTTCATTACAGGCATGTGCATGAATTTTGTTTACACAGGAAAGAACGTTTAATATTGTGTTTACAAAATAACGAAATGTATAACGTTATATCTCGGTTCTTCTTTAGTATATCAAGTTTCATTACAGGCATGTGCATGAATTTTGTTTACACAGGAAAGAACGTTTAATATTGTGTTTACAAAATAACGAAATGTATAACGTTATATCTCGGTTCTTCTTTAGTATATCAAGTTTCATTACAGGCATGTGCATGAATTTTGTTTACACAGGAAAGAACGTTTAATATTGTGTTTACAAAATAACGAAATGTATAACGTTATATCTCGGTTCTTCTTTAGTATATCAAGTTTCATTACAGGCATGTGCATGAATTTTGTTTACACAGGAAAGAACGTTTAATATTGTGTTTACAAAATAACGAAATGTATAACGTTATATCTCGGTTCTTCTTTAGTATATCAAGTTTCATTACAGGCATGTGCATGAATTTTGTTTACACAGGAAAGAACGTTTAATATTGTGTTTACAAAATAACGAAATGTATAACGTTATATCTCGGTTCTTCTTTAGTATATCAAGTTTCATTACAGGCATGTGCATGAATTTTGTTTACACAGGAAAGAACGTTTAATATTGTGTTTACAAAATAACGAAATGTATAACGTTATATCTCGGTTCTTCTTTAGTATATCAAGTTTCATTACAGGCATGTGCATGAATTTTGTTTACACAGGAAAGAACGTTTAATATTGTGTTTACAAAATAACGAAATGTATAACGTTATATCTCGGTTCTTCTTTAGTATATCAAGTTTCATTACAGGCATGTGCATGAATTTTGTTTACACAGGAAAGAACGTTTAATATTGTGTTTACAAAATAACGAAATGTATAACGTTATATCTCGGTTCTTCTTTAGTATATCAAGTTTCATTACAGGCATGTGCATGAATTTTGTTTACACAGGAAAGAACGTTTAATATTGTGTTTACAAAATAACGAAATGTATAACGTTATATCTCGGTTCTTCTTTAGTATATCAAGTTTCATTACAGGCATGTGCATGAATTTTGTTTACACAGGAAAGAACGTTTAATATTGTGTTTACAAAATAACGAAATGTATAACGTTATATCTCGGTTCTTCTTTAGTATATCAAGTTTCATTACAGGCATGTGCATGAATTTTGTTTACACAGGAAAGAACGTTTAATATTGTGTTTACAAAATAACGAAATGTATAACGTTATATCTCGGTTCTTCTTTAGTATATCAAGTTTCATTACAGGCATGTGCATGAATTTTGTTTACACAGGAAAGAACGTTTAATATTGTGTTTACAAAATAACGAAATGTATAACGTTATATCTCGGTTCTTCTTTAGTATATCAAGTTTCATTACAGGCATGTGCATGAATTTTGTTTACACAGGAAAGAACGTTTAATATTGTGTTTACAAAATAACGAAATGTATAACGTTATATCTCGGTTCTTCTTTAGTATATCAAGTTTCATTACAGGCATGTGCATGAATTTTGTTTACACAGGAAAGAACGTTTAATATTGTGTTTACAAAATAACGAAATGTATAACGTTATATCTCGGTTCTTCTTTAGTATATCAAGTTTCATTACAGGCATGTGCATGAATTTTGTTTACACAGGAAAGAACGTTTAATATTGTGTTTACAAAATAACGAAATGTATAACGTTATATCTCGGTTCTTCTTTAGTATATCAAGTTTCATTACAGGCATGTGCATGAATTTTGTTTACACAGGAAAGAACGTTTAATATTGTGTTTACAAAATAACGAAATGTATAACGTTATATCTCGGTTCTTCTTTAGTATATCAAGTTACATTACAGGCATTTGCATGAATTTTGTTTACACAGGAAAGAACATTTAATATTGTTTTTACAAAATAACGAAATGTATAACGTTATATCTCGGTTCATCTTTAGTATATCAAGTTTCATTACAGGCATGTGCATGAATTTTGTTTACACAGGAAAGAACGTTTAATATTGTGTTTACAAAATAACGAAATGTATAACGTTATATCTCGGTTCTTCTTTAGTATATCAAGTTTCATTACAGGCATGTGCATGAATTTTGTTTACACAGGAAAGAACGTTTAATATTGTGTTTACAAAATAACGAAATGTATAACGTTATATCTCGGTTCTTCTTTAGTATATCAAGTTTCATTACAGGCATGTGCATGAATTTTGTTTACACAGGAAAGAACGTTTAATATTGTGTTTACAAAATAACGAAATGTATAACGTTATATCTCGGTTCTTCTTTAGTATATCAAGTTTCATTACAGGCATGTGCATGAATTTTGTTTACACAGGAAAGAACGTTTAATATTGTGTTTACAAAATAACGAAATGTATAACGTTATATCTCGGTTCTTCTTTAGTATATCAAGTTTCATTACAGGCATGTGCATGAATTTTGTTTACACAGGAAAGAACGTTTAATATTGTGTTTACAAAATAACGAAATGTATAACGTTATATCTCGGTTCTTCTTTAGTATATCAAGTTTCATTACAGGCATGTGCATGAATTTTGTTTACACAGGAAAGAACGTTTAATATTGTGTTTACAAAATAACGAAATGTATAACGTTATATCTCGGTTCTTCTTTAGTATATCAAGTTTCATTACAGGCATGTGCATGAATTTTGTTTACACAGGAAAGAACGTTTAATATTGTGTTTACAAAATAACGAAATGTATAACGTTATATCTCGGTTCTTCTTTAGTATATCAAGTTTCATTACAGGCATGTGCATGAATTTTGTTTACACAGGAAAGAACGTTTAATATTGTGTTTACAAAATAACGAAATGTATAACGTTATATCTCGGTTCTTCTTTAGTATATCAAGTTTCATTACAGGCATGTGCATGAATTTTGTTTACACAGGAAAGAACGTTTAATATTGTGTTTACAAAATAACGAAATGTATAACGTTATATCTCGGTTCTTCTTTAGTATATCAAGTTTCATTACAGGCATGTGCATGAATTTTGTTTACACAGGAAAGAACGTTTAATATTGTGTTTACAAAATAACGAAATGTATAACGTTATATCTCGGTTCTTCTTTAGTATATCAAGTTTCATTACAGGCATGTGCATGAATTTTGTTTACACAGGAAAGAACGTTTAATATTGTGTTTACAAAATAACGAAATGTATAACGTTATATCTCGGTTCTTCTTTAGTATATCAAGTTTCATTACAGGCATGTGCATGAATTTTGTTTACACAGGAAAGAACGTTTAATATTGTGTTTACAAAATAACGAAATGTATAACGTTATATCTCGGTTCTTCTTTAGTATATCAAGTTTCATTACAGGCATGTGCATGAATTTTGTTTACACAGGAAAGAACGTTTAATATTGTGTTTACAAAATAACGAAATGTATAACGTTATATCTCGGTTCTTCTTTAGTATATCAAGTTTCATTACAGGCATGTGCATGAATTTTGTTTACACAGGAAAGAACGTTTAATATTGTGTTTACAAAATAACGAAATGTATAACGTTATATCTCGGTTCTTCTTTAGTATATCAAGTTTCATTACAGGCATGTGCATGAATTTTGTTTACACAGGAAAGAACGTTTAATATTGTGTTTACAAAATAACGAAATGTATAACGTTATATCTCGGTTCTTCTTTAGTATATCAAGTTTCATTACAGGCATGTGCATGAATTTTGTTTACACAGGAAAGAACGTTTAATATTGTGTTTACAAAATAACGAAATGTATAACGTTATATCTCGGTTCTTCTTTAGTATATCAAGTTTCATTACAGGCATGTGCATGAATTTTGTTTACACAGGAAAGAACGTTTAATATTGTGTTTACAAAATAACGAAATGTATAACGTTATATCTCGGTTCTTCTTTAGTATATCAAGTTTCATTACAGGCATGTGCATGAATTTTGTTTACACAGGAAAGAACGTTTAATATTGTGTTTACAAAATAACGAAATGTATAACGTTATATCTCGGTTCTTCTTTAGTATATCAAGTTTCATTACAGGCATGTGCATGAATTTTGTTTACACAGGAAAGAACGTTTAATATTGTGTTTACAAAATAACGAAATGTATAACGTTATATCTCGGTTCTTCTTTAGTATATCAAGTTTCATTACAGGCATGTGCATGAATTTTGTTTACACAGGAAAGAACGTTTAATATTGTGTTTACAAAATAACGAAATGTATAACGTTATATCTCGGTTCTTCTTTAGTATATCAAGTTTCATTACAGGCATGTGCATGAATTTTGTTTACACAGGAAAGAACGTTTAATATTGTGTTTACAAAATAACGAAATGTATAACGTTATATCTCGGTTCTTCTTTAGTATATCAAGTTTCATTACAGGCATGTGCATGAATTTTGTTTACACAGGAAAGAACGTTTAATATTGTGTTTACAAAATAACGAAATGTATAACGTTATATCTCGGTTCTTCTTTAGTATATCAAGTTTCATTACAGGCATGTGCATGAATTTTGTTTACACAGGAAAGAACGTTTAATATTGTGTTTACAAAATAACGAAATGTATAACGTTATATCTCGGTTCTTCTTTAGTATATCAAGTTTCATTACAGGCATGTGCATGAATTTTGTTTACACAGGAAAGAACGTTTAATATTGTGTTTACAAAATAACGAAATGTATAACGTTATATCTCGGTTCTTCTTTAGTATATCAAGTTTCATTACAGGCATGTGCATGAATTTTGTTTACACAGGAAAGAACGTTTAATATTGTGTTTACAAAATAACGAAATGTATAACGTTATATCTCGGTTCTTCTTTAGTATATCAAGTTTCATTACAGGCATGTGCATGAATTTTGTTTACACAGGAAAGAACGTTTAATATTGTGTTTACAAAATAACGAAATGTATAACGTTATATCTCGGTTCTTCTTTAGTATATCAAGTTTCATTACAGGCATGTGCATGAATTTTGTTTACACAGGAAAGAACGTTTAATATTGTGTTTACAAAATAACGAAATGTATAACGTTATATCTCGGTTCTTCTTTAGTATATCAAGTTTCATTACAGGCATGTGCATGAATTTTGTTTACACAGGAAAGAACGTTTAATATTGTGTTTACAAAATAACGAAATGTATAACGTTATATCTCGGTTCTTCTTTAGTATATCAAGTTTCATTACAGGCATGTGCATGAATTTTGTTTACACAGGAAAGAACGTTTAATATTGTGTTTACAAAATAACGAAATGTATAACGTTATATCTCGGTTCTTCTTTAGTATATCAAGTTTCATTACAGGCATGTGCATGAATTTTGTTTACACAGGAAAGAACGTTTAATATTGTGTTTACAAAATAACGAAATGTATAACGTTATATCTCGGTTCTTCTTTAGTATATCAAGTTTCATTACAGGCATGTGCATGAATTTTGTTTACACAGGAAAGAACGTTTAATATTGTGTTTACAAAATAACGAAATGTATAACGTTATATCTCGGTTCTTCTTTAGTATATCAAGTTTCATTACAGGCATGTGCATGAATTTTGTTTACACAGGAAAGAACGTTTAATATTGTGTTTACAAAATAACGAAATGTATAACGTTATATCTCGGTTCTTCTTTAGTATATCAAGTTTCATTACAGGCATGTGCATGAATTTTGTTTACACAGGAAAGAACGTTTAATATTGTGTTTACAAAATAACGAAATGTATAACGTTATATCTCGGTTCTTCTTTAGTATATCAAGTTTCATTACAGGCATGTGCATGAATTTTGTTTACACAGGAAAGAACGTTTAATATTGTGTTTACAAAATAACGAAATGTATAACGTTATATCTCGGTTCTTCTTTAGTATATCAAGTTTCATTACAGGCATGTGCATGAATTTTGTTTACACAGGAAAGAACGTTTAATATTGTGTTTACAAAATAACGAAATGTATAACGTTATATCTCGGTTCTTCTTTAGTATATCAAGTTTCATTACAGGCATGTGCATGAATTTTGTTTACACAGGAAAGAACGTTTAATATTGTGTTTACAAAATAACGAAATGTATAACGTTATATCTCGGTTCTTCTTTAGTATATCAAGTTTCATTACAGGCAT
>JAJIZJ010000189.1:0-37249 GCA_022606455.1 Callitettix versicolor | reverse complement strand
TATTTTATTTAATTGATTAGTGAACTTAATAGTAATCATAACTTCTCTACTTTTGCGAACACATTTGAATACTTTTTCTTATGAAATTCAATATGTAATATTACTCGAAATAGTATGTACATTATAATATATAATTAAAAAGCTGAAGTAGGCTACATAATATATGTTACTTCCAGTAAGAATATTCTATATTTGATAATAAAGGGTATTCAAATGTATTCATGAATGTAAAGAAGTTATGTTTACTATTAAGTTCACCAATCAACTGAATAGAAATATAACACTTTAAACATGTTGGTAATTAGAAGGGTTACCATTGAAAGTTAGTTGGGTAACTGTTGGGAGTAAGTTGGGCCAACAATTTCTTTGTTGGTTTTTGGTGATATTTAATTGTTGGGATTTGATTCGTTATTAATTGGTAGGCATTTGTGCCAATTTTAACCCTTGCCAAACCGTGTGTTAAAACAAGGTACCAACAATTGGCCAACAGAAAATGCTACCAGGGTTACTTCTTTTACTTTTCAGAAATTAGTTTTATATATATTTTTTTTTTTTATTCAAAGCTTTTTTTTAGATACAATATTATATCTAATTTATAATTTTTCTTTGCACTAACACTCCTATTCCTACATTGTTATTTTATTATACACTAAGATTAATAACAATCCAATTAATTATTTAAGTAACATTTTTTCCATCATTTTTGAAGTCTAATATCTTGTAAGGTATTAGGTGTATAAAAAAATATTCTTTATTCATTGTTTAAATTATGTTCATTAGTCAGAAATTAATTTCAAAACAGCTCTATTTGTAAATAATTTTTTTAAAATTAATTATTTTTTATAAATTATTATTTTATAAAAATAATTATAAAATTAATTATTTTTAATAAATTATCAGCTGGTTTTTATTTGAAATTAATTTGTCGCAAGGTTAGTATGGCATTAGACATTTAAAACTCTACAAGATTTTACCAAATTATTCCTGCAAGGCCACTTGCTAGCAAATACTGCTTATCTAGGCCATGTTTATTTACTTTGTTCATCACCCAACATGGTTTTTATGGATCATAATTCTAAATACACCAGTGATTTACAAAACTTATAAAATTCATTACTGCAATGAAACCAACTTTAGGATCTAATTATAAAAATCATAATTGACAGAAAAATTCAATTCATAGTGTGTGTGTTTGTTAGGTTAGGTTATTATGTTAGGTTATGGTTATTTTATATATATATATATATTCTTCTAAAAAATTAAATAAGCAATTTGTTGTAAAATCTGAACTCAATATCTTATCTACTTCCAGTCCTATAGACATAACATTGTTTGCTGAAAAAATTCAAAATGTTTGATGGTCTGAAAATGAAGAAGAACAGTTTTGTAGGAAATTTATTGTATTTATTTAAATTTATTCATATAAATGTAAGAAATCCACTACAGAAATTTGACCTTCAATTACAGATATTTGCTGAGTTGATCGATAGTTGGATATAGATAACCAAACAATATCCAAGTAACAAAATAAAATATCCATAAAAGTAACAAAAGCAGAAATAACAATTGTACTAACTAACTATCACAAAAATAAAAATCCAACTTATATTTTATTTTTTTTTTTTTTAGATTTATATTCTACTGTAGACAAAAACAAAGAAAAGGATATTCATTTTTTTTAAAGGAAAAACAAAAAAAGAAAAAGACATTCATCAAAACTTGCTGATCAGAATATGCATAACTTAAGATAAAGGTGATTAGTAGACATACCAAATCTAAAGTAGAAGGAAACAGAAACCAGTCAGAGATTGTCTCTTTTTGAGTTTCAATAGAAAATTTAGTTGGATGACTTTGTTGTAACGTAAAAATTTGAATGTTAATTTATAAAAATTTTAACAGTATTACTATACTTAAAGCAACTTTTTTTAAAATTTAAGGTAAAAAAAAAATACTCTCAGAGTCCTGTAAAAAAATCAATATAAAAAGTGCAAAACTACAATGTAAATAATACTTTAAGATAGAGGAAATCCTAAAATTTTATGGAACACATTTATACATCACATTTAAAAAATTGTTATACTCTCTCATTAACCCATTAATGATAAATTTACTCACCATAAGAATTTGTGCCAAAAGACAAGGCATTTCCAACCAGTGGAAGAGGTTTGGGTCCCGGTATGTTCCTTGCATTTTTTTTTATTCTCCTGACATTGTTGTATATTTGAATGTATTTTATAAATAAAAGGGAATGTAAAATTACAATCAATAAAACCAAAATCATCTTGAATTGATGAAAACTGTGCTGTTTTGTTGTAAATCTGAAAATTTTATAAAATGTAAAAAGTTATGAATAGGAATATTGTAAATAAATAATATTTCAAACATTTTTTTCAATAAAAAATACAATTTTTTATTTAAGACTTTATGGTGCAACATTAACAACAATGTAGTAATAGTTGCTTCATAAATTATACAGAAACTGTTGTCACTGTCAAGTTTAATACAGTAAAATCCCGTTTTGCAACATTGTAAATCTGAAAATTTAATAAAAAGTAAAAAAAATTACAAATAGAAACATTGCAACTGAATAATATTTCAAACACTGTTGTTTGTTTGTTATTTCAAAAAAAATAAAAGTTGTTCATTTAAGGCTTCTGCAGCAAAATTAACAACAATATAGAGTTTCATTATATACAAACTATACACAAATTATATACAAACTATTGTTGTCACTGTCAAGTTAAATAATACAGTAACATCTTTCTTTAGCGACATTGAAGAAAAAGTTAGTTTTTGCCGCAAAAGAGTTCAACCAAAAAGCGTTATTTTTAAATTTGTAAAACATGTTATACACTATTTCTAATTTGAATTATTGAGTGCAAAGCTTATCGAAATAAAACTATATAACTTATTATAGTCTTTAAAAAACAATATTTATAAATAATACTGTATGAATAAAATAATGTAACTGTGAGAAAAAGGCGTTATTGTTTAACCTGTTCTTCAATAAACAGCACAGAAATATATACATTAAAATTTAAAATTACTTTTGTTTTGCAGGATATTTCCAGTTATAAATAAAATAAAATGTTATGCAGTGAATTATGCTTAATCTCACACACACACACACACACACACACACACACACACACACACACACACACAACACTATTCATTTAAAAATAAAAATACATCTGAAAGGACTTAAAAATAAGCCAATTTAATGCAATTTAGAGTCAAACTAGTGAAAGTTACAAAATGAAAATTATCAATTAAACATTTTCAAGATACAATAAAATCTCTGTTAGCTGTCACAAATAGAAGTATACTGTTTAGGATTTGAAAAAAAATTAAAACATATTGTATATACTCTACTAAAGTATTCAACTACTGTACCTGCTTTCAATTTTTTGTCATCATAGCACATAATACTGTTCAGGAGACACCAAATTAAATAGGTTAGAGTAACAATAAACAATTTACTAAGCTCCCAAGGACATTAAATTAAGTTATTTGTAGGAAAATCTGGCTGGTATATGACACTTTAAGGATGACTGAGCCAAAGCTCTGCTTCATTGTTTGTGAAAGGCTTGTTGACTTGCCATGGAACAGGACAGGGTCCCCCATGACAATAGTACTGGCATTCTTTCTCAAACTTCACAAAAAATTGGTTGTCAATTATCATTATCATCACATATCAATCTTCAATCAGTTTCCCAATATATTTTACATGTTGCAAAACTTTTACATTTATATTTAAGGTTTAGACACCAATACACTGTATTGTAAAAGTATAAAAAAATAATGCACAATAATGCAGAACATGTAAAATATACTGGTCACAGAACACTCAATTCATTTGATGCACTACGCATGGCTTTTAACACTCATGTAATAATAACATGTTGGCATACTGAGAAATAGGGTAGAAGAGTAGGAAGGGTGCACTTGTATCATACTGTAAAGGGATTCCTGGAATTTTGTTGGCTCAATAGAAAAAGTTACAATACATATTTTTACCATAGGAATGGAAAGGAACCAACACATTTTGCTGTTATAGAGAGATTCCCATTATAAAGAGATCTGCACTAGAGAGATTTTATTGTATATATTATGGTGATACTCCTGAATGTCATTAGTGAACTTGAGGATAGTATAAAAGGAAGTCTGTGTGGAAATTGCATTCTGGTTATCAAAAAATCATAAATAAAATAAATTTGTATTCAATTATTCATTTTTATGAAACTTTTTTTTTATTTTGACAAGAAACATTGTCACCATTATTTAAATATTATTTATCACAAGACTTTTACTGTATTTATAACAGTCATACATTTTATTAGCAAAAAATTAGTTCTTTGGAAGAATTGTACAAGTTTCAACTCCTGTTCCAATTAGTTTGGATAATCATTGTTCTACTATTTTTTTTGTGTTGAAATAATTCTTATAATATCCAAATATTTTAACATCTCAAAATAAATTATTTCTAATTTAATATCTTTTAAAGCTTAAATGTAACTTCTTATATGAAAAGAAGAAAACATAATTGGAAAAATGTAATGTGATCACCATTTAAACATTATTTAACAAGATTTTTATTGTATTTATAACATAATCATAAATTTTATAAGTGAAAAATTAGTTCTTTGGAAGAATTGTACAAGTTTCACCAAGTCCTGTTCCAATTAGTTTGGATAATCAGTGCTCTGCTATTGTTTTGTTTTGAAATAAATCTTATAACAACCAAATTTTTAACATCTAAAAACAAACTATTTATAATTCTTTTATGCTTTAATGTAATTTCATATATGAAAAGAAGAAAACATAATTTGTAGTTATTCTTTATAAAAATATTTTTATAAATAAAATTAATGATAATAGTTTAATAAGGGAAATAATAACTGATTAAAATAACTTTTTTTTTTTAACGTCCGACTATTGTGCACACTTGAGCTAATGCAGACGATGGGATGATTTATAGCGTATGAAAATGCCAAGCCCTGGCCGGGAATCGAACCAGGGTCCTCGGGGTGAAAGCCTAGTACGCTATCAACTAGGCCTCCGAGGCAGCTACTAAAATAACAACATAAGAATAAGATATATTTTACATTCTACAGATGAATATCAGATTTTCAAAAAAAGTTCACTTTATTCAAAATTTCAACTGATTTATTTACAGTACTGAGGGCAGAATTCGAACCTGTGTGGATATAATCCAACTCATAACTTGCATGTTGTGTTAAATTATCAATATAAAGATATCCATATAAATTTTACCAACACATTCACAACATTCAACAAATCATTCTAAAATAAAAAATAAGTAAAATTATATTTAAAAAAATTAAACAAGCTTTTATTTCATGAACTAAAAAGTAAATAAAATAATATTTATAAACAAAACTTTTTAAAAAAACAAGCTTTTCTTATGGACTAAAAAAAAGAAAATAATACTTTAAAAGGTCTACAAAAAGTAAACTAATGGGGTGCTCAAATCATTTTTCTAATATACATGCACTAATATAATGAGCATTTCTCAGTTTGGGGAGAGGCAATGAAGAAGTTAGGACTTCGGGTACATGAGGATAAAACCAAATACCACCACTTCGGGGACGTAGCAACTCATCCATTCTTTGTGGAGGTAGAAAGATATTAAGTTTGAAAGAGTGGATTCTTACCTGGGTTCCCTAGTTACCAGGGACAACAACATATCCCAAGAAATAAGAAGGAGAGTAATTTTGGTAATAGGAGTAATTTTGGGCTAAATAGGCACATGAGAAGTACGCTTATATCAAGAAAGACAATATCCTATTTGTCCTATAATGTATAAGACATTAAGCCAACTGGTGTTAATGTATGGCTCCAAGAGATGGGTTGTAAGAAAGACAAAAAAACGCTGCTTACATTCGAGAGAAAAGTTCTCCGACAAATTTACGGCCCAGTAACACGAAAGGGCATGGAGACGAAGAAAGATTGCAGAGCTAAAGCAGCTCTTCCAAGAAATGGACATTGCCAAAATAATAAAATTTTTCAGTTTTAGATTGGCAGGCCATGTTGTTAGGATGTCCACTGAGGAGATACCTAAGAGGCTCATAGGGGAGGAATTACATCAATCCAGGAGAGTGGGCATGCCCAGAGTGAGATAGGTGGATGATGTGAATATGAACTTCTGAACACAATGAACTGGAGGGTTGGTGCATTAAAGAGAGAGGACTGATGGAAAAACGAGTTGAGGAAACCAAGGCCTAGAGATGGGCTGTAGTGCTAGATATTATTATTATACACTCATATAAAAAAAATTAATTATGGTGAGTTGCACATGATTTAATTTTAGTCTTAATAATTTTATATTTTCTGGTCATCAGATTCCAATATATATGTACACACACACACATACATACACACACACACACACACACACACACACACACACACACACACAACACATACACACACGCTCTTTTTTGGTATATTTCTCCCAAAACATTTTCAGTAAGCAAAATTTGCACACACTAACAAAATAATTAAATATCATTGGCAAATTTATTTTTTTTTATATCTGCATAATGCTCACCTGTACTTCAATTCCTCTGCATATGCTTCAATAATAAGATATGCTGTTGAAAATGCTACTCGCTACTGTTGTAATGTATCCTAATAGGCTTTTCATTTAATAACCCTTACTCTAAATTTTGCCCCCCCCCAAAAAAATTTGTTACCTTTAGAATATTATCTCTGAACAAATGATAAACAATATTATTTATAAAAGAAAAAAAAAATTGTTTAACATGCTCTGTTAAACACAATAAATTTTATTACTGTATATGTAGTACATATATATATATATACTTACAAGTGAAAAACAAATGTTACACATTAAATACAGTAATTAATTTTTGTTTTTTGTTGTTTTTTTTGTACTAATTATTATTTTAATTTTATTATGACAAATGTTTTTATCTTTCTCAGAAATACTAATAAGTAATTATGAAAACTAGAATATAGTAGAAATTTCCTTGTAAAATTTGTTTTTCCGAGTGTTTATATAGTAGGATACTTTTTTACTTTTTAGAAATTGATATGTGTGTGTGTGTGTGTGTGTGTGTGTGTGTGTGTATATAAACTAGTGAGGGTGTCAAGGTCATACATGACATCCCTTCTATCCATTCCTGCTGCCAACTTCTTAGTTGGGATGTGGCCTTCATTTGTATTAGACCATGCATTTGCTGCCTGTTGAAAAAATGTCTAACAACTCATTAATGTGAAGTTTTTAGTAAAAATTCGGAATGTCCACTGCAGAAACTCATTCTTTGTTAAAACAAGTGTACAGGGATAAAGATTATCATACGCTCAGGTTTTTGTGTGGTTTTTAAATGGTTCAAAGAAGGGCGAGATGAGACTGATAGAGAAAAACCCACATCCAGGAACCTTCAATGTCAACAAAAGACATATACATTCAAAATTTGACAATTTAATAAGAAAGACAGTTCTGTTGAACATTTGCCATATAACTGAAATTGTCAAGTTTTGATAATTTTATATTTTCTGGTCATCAGATCCCAATATATATGCACACACACACACACACACACACACACACACACACACACACACACACACACACACACACACACACACACACACACACACACACACACACACACTTTCTTGTATTGACAAAGAATCGGTTTGGCAACTTTTGGATGAACTTTTTAACATGAAGAAAGTTTGTTGTAACACCCCCCCCCAAAAGAAGGTGCCAAAAAATCGCACACCTGAACAGAAGGACTCTCCAATAAACACTAATGCTGACACTGAAATTCATTAAAAAAACTTTAAACTCTTGAAAGAGTAATAGCATGTGATGAATCACGGCTTTTTAGTTACAATTCAAAAAATTAAGCATCAGTAACTACACTGGAAGAGCGCACATTTACGGAGACTGAAGATAGCTTAAATGTCCAAATCAAATTTCAAAGTAATGGAAGGAAACAGTGAAGAACTCACAGATGATTGAAACTTTTGATTATCACAGAGATGTCAGTCAGTGAGTAACAATAATTGTATTACAAAATCAAGCGACTTGACCATAGATAGACTTACTTAGTTCAAATACTGAAAGGCAAAAAATGGAATAAATATTAAATAAAATAACGGTAGATTACAAATTTAAAATGTTAAAATTAATGATAATAGGAAAATCTTACATTATTAGAAATAATTTTATTAGTTTTCAAAAAGGAAACTTTCTTGTCTCATATCATTTTTGACAAATTATTGGTTTCCAAGATATTCAGCATTAAAAATTGTATACAGCTGCTATTTTGGGCAGAGTCTTTTTTTATTTGCTTCTAAAAAATTAAATAAAAAATATGTACGCCAAATCTGAACTCAATATTATATCTACTTCCAAAGCTATATGCATAACGTTGTTTTTGAAAAATACAAAATATCAGGGTTAGAACAGTTTTATAGGAATTTATTGTATTATTTAACTTTATTCACCTTTACGTAAGAAACCCACTTCAGAAATTTGGCTTTCTATTACAAAAAACATATTGAATAGACTGATAGTTAGATATAGATAACAAAAAATATCCCAGTGTCATAAAGTAACAAAAGAAGAAATGACAATTATACAGTTTAGTTATCACAAAAATAAAAAAATCCAACTGAGATAATTTTTTTTAATATGTATCATGTGTTTTAATGCAGGTTGTGATACTGAATTTCATTTGATACAAGTGCACAAATTTACATTGTAGTTATAGTTAAAAATCAGTTGTTTTATATTAATTTGTAACAATTAGTTGATTCCACTGAACAGCTGACAGGCTATAATAAGTTTCAGGTTATGTTGTTAAAAACCTGCTAAGTTAATTTATCATGTCCTTGAACAAATTATCTTAATGAAAATAAAAGGAAGAGAAAACATGATACATGATTTTTATTTTTGGTTAATTAACAGAAATGTCCTTTTAGATTTATATTCTACTATAGACAAAAACAAAGAAAAGGCTTGATTCCTCAAAAATGACATTAGAATATCCATAATTTAAGATAAAGGAGATTAGTAGACATACCAAATCTAAAATAGAAGGGAAAAAACCAGTCAGAGATGGTCGTTTTTTCAAATTCAATAGAAAATTTAGTGCAACAACTTTGTTGTAGCCTAAAAATCTGAATGCTAATTTATAAAAAATTTAATGATATAATATTTTTGTTTATGAAATCAATTTTTTTAAGTGGAAGGTAAAAAAATACAAATTTTACTGTTGTGGTTTTTCACAATGATAAAATATTGTTACTTTTAAAATATTCTCACATTATGTCAGCAAAATATCTAAATGTGTGCCACCATTATTTATGATTGTTTATTGAGTTTTCATCAGTTTTTGTACCAGATCACCCATATGTTCCTAGTTCCCAACAGTTTTAATATATTTTGTAATTTCTTTTAAATGTCAGTCAATTTCATTTTACAGTTTATCACTGACCTTTTGAAGAAAGAAAAGAGTATAAGCAATATGTAATAATATTTTAACATATAGTAGCTTACTAAGGAAAAATAGTAACAAAGTACTTGCCTTCTTTTCCTTATATTCATACTTTGTGCCATTACTCTGATAAGGACAAAGAATCAGCATTAATGGAAAGGGTAAAAGTTACAGCAGTAACTGCAGTCTTTAACCTACAACCTTGAGGTGCACAAGTTCAGAGGTGCAGCAGACTGACCTGCGTCTAACCATTTTGGACACGCTAATCCTATTTCAAAGTCTGTACTTATTGAATTATAGCATTAAATAATTTAAACTTGACATGGGCAGGCTAGCGGTAAATTGGCTGTAATCTTTTATTTTCGCATCTTACAGTAGGTATCGATGGAGAAATGTTTTCAGGTATTTGAGTATTTGTCAAGACCACCTTGAGGGACACGAAATGTATTATCTTCAGTCTGTCTGGAAATAAGACATGAATGCGAGATAGTTACGTCTGCGGCCAAGTTGCAGCGGCACACCCAATCATGTAACTGCTTTTGTAGTGTTATTATCACTATATTTGTGCATACATAGTCACTTTTACCCTTCTTTTTTTGTTTTGTTTTGTGTTTAGTGTTTTAGTTTAGTATTTTTTACTGTGTTTCTATTCTATTGACAAAGATTCCAAAAAGTCTATTGTAAATTTGGATTAGAATGCTACAAAATGTGGCATTGATACTGTCGATCAAATGTGTGCCAATTACTCGACATCCCAAAGCAAGAGACGTTGGACAATGGCCCTTTTTTATCGGCATTTAGACATTGCCAGAATAAATGCAAATGTTATTTACAAATTCAACCATCTGGATTACAGTGAGTGAAGATGAATCTTTTTGAAAAAATTGGCGCTCAGTTTCATGAGTGGACACTTGAAAGTTAGAGTGACAATACTAACTCTTCCAAAAGATCTTCAAGTTTTTTATTGGCAAATATAAGTTATTGGAAAATCAAAAGGTTCAAGTACCAACATGTAAACCTATTTGTCATATTTGCGGACTACACAAAAATAACAGAACCAAAATTGTCTGCAAAGAATGTAATAAGAATTTTTGTAAGAATCACAGCCAGATGACTGCTGTTTGCACGAAGCTGAATCAATGGACGTTGAGTCAGATTAAATTTGTAAATATTCATTTTTAAATTTTTGTTGTTAAATTTAGTTTTTCGATAAGTGTGACCACTAAGAATTCCGTAATATTTGTCATGTTTCTTGTATAAAATGAAATCCTTTTTCAGACAAGTGTTTGTATTCATTATCTATTGTCTATGTTTCAAATATTAAATCTTTTTTAAATAAATAATATTATTAAAAAACTGAAAATTAAAATAAATCAATTACAAACAAAGTATAATAAAAATAATGTAAAAATAATAATAAAAAAAGCGGATTTAGGACAGGCCAAATTGCTGTTGTGTGCCCGGTTTGTGATACACCTCGGCGTGCCCTGCGAAGGATTAACCAAATTGAACATTGAATAATAACAGTTTCATCAACAAAAATAAATAAACTCATGCCATAAAGATAAGTTTAATTTTTTTCTACAGAGTTTACACTTGATAAATTTATGATGTTGAAAAAAAAATTGCATATTAAACCTTATAAATAACATATTCTACAACACATAATTCCATTAATATAGTGCATTAATATAGTTTATAACTTTTTCATCCCATTATTCTTTAATGGTATTTTTCAATAACAAAATTTGGTTAATGTTACAAAGAAGGTTATCAAGGATATCTCTTTTCAATACGAACATTGATTCCAGTTATTGAGTGAAGCACTACTGCATATCCTACTTTCATTTTAGGCAAGTTCTCAGCAATAAAAAATTTGTAATTTCTCAATAATTGTATGAGACCTGCTTTCATTTCCAACATAGCATATTTTTGACCTGAAACAAAAAATACAAAGCTGATATAAAACTTGTATGTATTGATTTTTTTTAAAAAAAATATACACTGACACATGTATATTTTTCATGGTTTTGCTTTTTGCTTCATGAAGAAGTCATTTTTAGCAAAATTTCATGAAATTCCAATATCTTGAAATAAGGAACTCTTGAGCGCAACTTACAGAGGTTCTTAAAAATGTAAAACATATACGGAAATTTATGAATGTATATTTGACAATAATTGAAAATACATTTTTTTAAAATATAGTAAGATAAAAGCTGTATGTTGTTTAAGGTTTTAAGTGGGCATTACTTTAAGATAGTTAAAGATATTGCTGGGTAACGAACATATCTAGGCTATTAACAAATTCAATTTTTTCCAAGTTTGAATTGAATTGAAATTGTATGTGCACATGCATACACAGACTCTCCCCACACACAAAAATATTACCAATGCAGTTCCTAGGTCCAGCACTGAATGGCACATAGGCGAAGGGATGACGTTGTGCACTTGCCTCGGGAAGGAAGTGATCAGGATTGAAACTTTCAGGATCAGAGAACTCTTCAGGATCTTTGTGTAAATGAAGAAAATCAAGCAGTATACAGCTGCCTGCTGGAACTGTATAACCACCTGGAAACACAAATAAATATTCAGTTTTTATATAAGTAAATGTTGCTAAACCTAATGGTTTAGCAATCTTGCTATCAATTATTCCTTAAACAAATCTGCTACAGAAGCTACTCTTAAAAAACCAGAAAATTTGTGTAATTTCTCATATTTTACTCAATATTTTGCTACTAATAAAAATTCACATATTAATTCAGTGTACTGAATTGGAATTCAGGTGGATACTTAAGTCTAACTACTTTTTTTGAAATCAAGAGACTTCAGTCAAAAACTGAAACAAATCTGAAGATTGATATATTTCACTACTATAATACTATTCTAATACTTAGTATAAAGAGTAAATAAAAACAGTTGCCCTGAAATATAAAGATCACAATTTTTATAATTTTGATCGAAAATAATACCTTTATTTTTTTAAAGATTTTCAGTTTTTATTATTCTCTTTCACATATTATTATGCTAAGCATTCTGATTGGTTTTGTACAAAAAATAACTAACTGTGTTATTGAAGCTGGATATATGAAGTATCTACAGGTTTGTCAGAACATCAGGGAACACACCTCATATTTCCCCATTTTAAAGTTTTACAATAACATAATACTAACTTAAAACTGATAAAAGGTTTGTAAACAAAATTCCAGGAATAGAATAAAGTCTGTATGTGAGAGTGCTGCAGAATGCAGACATACATGACAGAAATAATTAAATTGTGTGTGTGTGTGTGTGTGTATACCAAAAAAGTTGATTGATAAAAAAACATTGTTGAAAGTAATATTTAAATTATTACTATATTTAAGGCAAATAATTATTGAATGAATCAGTTTTTAAAGTATAATCAGTAAGGCAGTTTAGGTAGTTATAATACGTAAATGATATCAAATAAAAGACTCTGCATTTAGTACGCAATAATTACTAAAATATAATGTAAAATTCCTTTATAGTAAATTTCATTTGTAAATATTTCAATAAGGTACAATGTTAGAAGTCATGTCATTATTTTATAGGTTATGGTTTTAAATGGTATAGTAGAGCAAATAAAGTCTATTGTATTCAATAAGCTACATATAATGAATGACATGGCTTTAATATAACTAAAAACTTACTTCTGTACACTGTTGAATATTACGATGTATCTTTTCTTTTTCTCATTAACTGCTAAAGGTTGTACATTCCCAGTAGTTAATATTATTGTTGTACATATATGTAAATATAAAAATTTTGCTTTATAAAAATAAAAAATTAAATAAAATATTTTTCTTAGCTTTAAAAAATAATATAAAATATTACTGAAATACTTTTATGAAATGTTTCTAGGCTTAATCGAAGTGTCTTTAAATTCTTGATGAAGTAAATCCAAATCCGAATGAGATTTTTAAGGCAACTAAAACATTCTAATATATAATTTATACAGGATTTTTAAGCTCAAACATTAATCATAAAATTTGTTGAACTAAATATGAATAGGTATTCAATAAAGTCTTACAACAGGTTTTTGAATTAAAGTGATACTTTAATAGAACATGTTTTAGAATTAAAATACTTTAAAATCCAAAGTATTCAATCCAACTAAAATCATTATTTACCAACATGAAATCCAAAAAATTTGTGCTCTAATACCAGTATTAATATTTATGATTTTTAATAAATAGTACACTTTTTAGACAGATTTATTACTATTTCTCCACTATTATACTCACTTGGTAGTGGAAAATCCACATTAATCCTGCGTCCAAGAAAAGTTATTGGATAATGCCTCAGCGTCTCCTTTAGCACCATCTCTAAATAAGGAAACTGCTGTAAATCCTGATATGTAGGCTGTCTTTTATCATCTCCAAAATGAGCTTCTATTTCTTGTATAACTTTATCCTAATGACAAAAACATAATAACGACAAAATCTGTGAATACATAACCTGTGAATCTGGTTATGCCAATATATTTTGAGACTGATGAATTTTAAAACTAAAATGTAATTTCACTATTCATATATTTGAAAATGACTAAATACATTATTTGGCATCAGTTTTACTGTTATTTTATTGTTCTGATTTCCCTTAGATAAATAAAAATATGTAGACTTAACACTTGCTGAGCAAGATTGCCATGCTTATGTAGTAAAAACGTACATACAAAGTAAAAACGTGGTCATAGGATATTTTATTTTGCAAGTACATGTTTTATTTTAAAATTATGTTTACTACTTTGTTATTATTATTTAAATAATTCTGAAAAGGTTTAAGATTATTCAAAAACAGTAGTATAAGAATCAACAGTCTAAAATTTAATTGTAAAAATTAAATTCTAAAAAAAGTAAAAATTAATTGTAAGACAGACAGGATTCAAATATCCCAATATTTCAGAAGTATTTTAGGATCATATTTAATAATAAAGTAAACCTTGTCCTGAGAAAGGCTATAGGTTTACAAAGGTCAACATTTGTTTCCTTAATATGTTTTTTCGCAATCAAGTGTCCAAGACAGTTTTCCCAGCACATGTCTACTCAGACTCACTCGTTCTAACATACTAACCACTGGTGTAGCTACTAGGGAGCCCCAAAAATTAAGAAAAAATATTTCATGGAAAAAATTATGAGACCAATTTAGACCAAGGGCTTCACTAATGGTTATTAGAATAATGATCCTCAACTCATTAAATTTTTTCTAGTAGTGTTTGTTCATAGTACAGGGAAGGTCGGCTTTTAAAGACCTCCCTTATCATTGCCCATGTAGGAATGGCAATAAGGTTTGTTCTGAGTTCCACTTCGTATTGGGTTTTTCTTGACAAGGCTCCGTAAGCAAAACCTAAGCTCGTATTGAATCTATTCACTATATAACTAATGTTAATTAAGTATACAGATTACACCAGACTTTGTTAGATAAAATTATGTTTAACATCTCATTTAAAGGTCTTATATGTAGGAATGTGGTCATTTTTGTATATTATTTTATATGTTTTTAAATATCTTTTGCTGTATCTTCAAAAGCATAAAAATATGTAAAAAATGTAAAAGGCAGACCACATTCCTACATGCAAAATAATATATATATATATATATATATATATATATATATATGTAGTATTATGTGGTCTCATAGATAGATTCAATATGACCAACACAATCTACAGACTCTTTATGTGTTTGTTTATATTGGTTTATTTTGAAAAGAAACCATGATTTAAAGTTGTAAAATAAATAATTCATTTCTGCTTCTGTAATTCGGTGTATATTCATTTAACTGCAAATAAAGCAGCCTATCAAGTTTCTCTATAAATAGGGAGAAAGTACAGCATCTTTTTTCTTGATTCTTACAGCTACAGCAAAAAAAGAGAAATAGTCAAATAGTTACAAAGATTACACAATGTTTAGACAGCCTCTATCAACCTACACGATTTACATTATGGCTAATTTCTATTACACAAGGAAATGATAAAATACAATTTGTCAACTATTTGCGGTATTTTGGATATGTAATTTTTTCTCACATATACTGCTTCTTTTTTATCTTAATATGCAAGTATTTTGTGAAAAATAAAAATTTAATATAAAGGGAAAAAGTTTTGTATGTAAAAATATCAAAACAGAAATTAATTGTAGCCTACAAGTTGCTAAAACTTTCAAAATTGGTAGGACCTCATTCAACTTTCTGCCCCTCCCCAGACCTTTCAAGGTCTAGTTTCATCTCTAATTGTAACAGTCTTAGAATTGATTACTACTTGATCCATGAAACTACATTCCTGTCCACAGAATCTGTTCTTTCGTTAACAATTAAGGTGTTTGAACACCCATTTAAAAATAATATCTGATTGCTATTGATAATGTCCATTGACTTTGCTAACATTTCCAACTAGATCAGAGAATGAATTTGTTTTAGACAAGAGCATTAAGGGCTTCCGGACTAACAAGCATAATTGGGGAGTTTTGATAAGAATAATGATCCGTATCAAGTCCTACCTCCCACTACGCCAATTTGACATTTGGTCTACTGTACATCACTGTTCCACTCTTCTTGCTACAACTTACCATTTATACTTCTAGAACTCTTGTAACTGCACTAGCAGAAACAATCAAAATGATTTGACTTTCATTTAATCTTACACTTAAAATATACTAACTACAAATAAATTAATGAACATGACTAACTTGTATATCTGGATTTTCAGCAAGTTTATGAATTGCAAATCCCATTGTTGTAGTTAAAGTTCCATGGCCCTATAAAGAAAGTAAATTAATAAGTAAAATTGTAGTACATTCCAAATAAGTACTCTGTTTACAAAAAAAAAAGGTTAAGGATGTATTATAATTGGAAGGCATTTTAGAATGACTGAATTGCTCAACATACAGTTTGAATGTGAAAATATTCAAATATTGGAAAGAAAAAAATATAATTATATTATAAATCAAACAACGATTGTATAACACAAGTAGTTTTGAGAAAATGACTATGATTGGATTTTAGGAAGCCCAAGTTAGTTTTCAAAATGTTGGTGAGGAGACTCATTGGCACTCAGTGCAAACATTACATTTGTTTACTGTTAACCTTTATATAACTCCTTTAACCTACTTTTCCTTGGTGACAACTACTTGTATACAGTGAAACTTCCTGATAGTGGACACATTTTGGACCACATAAAATGTCCGTTGTTGGGAAGTGTTCGCCTACAGTTAGAGCCTATCGCATGTAGGCTAGCTGATTTCTACAACAAACTGTTAAATGGATATTTTGTAATTAAATTGAAAATGTTTTTTAAGACAATAAGCCTAAAAAGATGGACCTCTTTTTTCACGACATTAATTTTAGATACACAATTTTTTTTAATAATTTTTTTCCAATTCAGTACATACCGCATAAAGGATCATGTATCCATCTATTCAGCACCATTCACCTGTCAATGGCTACATATTGACATTTTCGGGAAAGTCCTTTAGATTGTGAAACAATTTAAGCACAGTGTAGTGTACAGAAAAATAGACTAAGTAAAAAAAAATCTAGATTGGCCCCATGCCATAAATAACTGTTAACAATCGGACTTATACGATCAGCCTCATGTTGACTTGTACATCTATAACAAAGCACGCTAATCTGTTTCTCCTTTTTAAAACTATGTGGAAAACAAGCCTCATATAGTCTTTGAAGCACTTAAACTTCAAGGAGACAATCATAGTTTCTGTTTTTTACTGTCTAAAAAAAAGATGTAAAAGCATCATTCTCTCACTAGTTGCATGCCATGTTTACAACATAGCATCATTTCTGCCCCCCCACTACATATGTTCTTTCCAAACTCCTTGTTTTCAGGAAGTGATTTACCATGAAAACACTACAGTACAGTACAGTAAACAAGACAATTTTGTGTACTTCCATATTATATTACTCCTGTTCCTAATCATATTATTTTACATCACTCAATAAAATTTTACTTATGAATTATTAAATATTAAGAACTATATTTCAAATGAGAGCAGGTGTATTCTCTACGCCTACTACTTATTGGTAATGTAAATCTCTTACTGCTGCATAGAATGTCGAGACTTCATAATGAATGTCTTTATCCGTCAAAGTCGTGTTGGGATCCATAGCAATCTTCAACATCAGGTCTATAAACGCCAGTTTTTTTTTACCTAAATAAAATAATTTATATTTATACTGAATAAGGTAAATGAAAATTTAAAAATAATAATAACATTTTATAAAACTCATATAACTTGTGGTGTTTGTAATTTGATTGAACTCAATTTCTTATGACAAGATTAAATCAAATTGTATCATAATTGAAATGCTGTAGCGTTGAAATTCTCACACGCACATGACATCACACACACACACATACATACACACACACACACACACACACACACACACACACACACACACACACACACACACACACACACACACACACACACACACACACACACACACACACACACACACACACACACACATATATATATATATATATATATATATACACACACACATATGCACGCACATGAGTGCACACACACACACACACACACACAATTTGAATTTAAGGTTTTTATTATTCAATTGTTTTTTTATAATACATGGATATTGGGCTTACACCTAGTGAATAATTGCTATCATTATTTTTTATATTATTACTTGTGTTAACAAATAAAATAATTGACTTTCCATTATGTAGTTGTCTTAATATACACTACAATATTCTCATTTTTATAGAGTACATAAAATAGATTTTTGTAAAAGAAATTTTCAGTTTATATGAACAAAATTATTTTACATGTTGTATTAAATAAATAAATTTAAAAATCTTTTATGTACGATCTGAATTAAACCAATAATTCAAGTCATACCTGCAAATTAATGTAGTGAATATTTTATTAAAATTAAATTATTTTGGTAGAATTACTTTATGAAATAAAAGTAACAACTTGATCCCAAAAATTTCAACTGAACAGAAATTCTCTTACCACCATTGTCAAGTTCTTCTTTAATATCTCCATCATGGACTGATTCTTTTAAAATCCGTTTTTTATCAGATATTACCTGAGAACATTTAAAAAGCTGTATATAAGATATTTATACCTTTGTAGCCTACTTGAGTTACTAAAATGTTTGATTTTAAAAACTAATTATTAATTTTAAAATCAGAAAAATTTTCCATATAATTTTTTAGTAGCTATTAATAGATTTTTTTATAAATTACAAGCACTTGATTTTGTTATACAAATAATTTTTAAATTTATAAATTTATAATATGTACATGTTTATTATTTATTTTATTTACTATTCTCTGGGAGACTAACATCTCTAACATCACCTGTATAAAGGAACCAATATCACGAACTGGAGGCAGCAGCTAGAATAAAAGGGTTTATTACTAAGCTGTTTGTGGAAGTGGATGCTCGAATACTGTAATCCAAGCTTATATAAGACTTCCTAATGATAGCGGTGTTAAATAGGAGAAAAATACCAGAGTTTCTGAACAGGATGTGGCGTGAGGTTTTAAATGCAACTTATCTTCTACGGATTACTACAGTAGTTGATTTATACAGAATTAACATACTTTGGTCAGAAAACTGTATGCTATGCCAAAAACCCAGTTGGGTTCTATACAGTGAATAACAGTCACTGCAGACCATGAAGAACATCATTCAACTTTACTGAGATGCAAGACATCTAATGGACTGAAACCAAAAGGCTAGATATAGAATTTTTTCTGGATTACAAAATTGGATCCCAAATTTAGGAGGTCTTTCAATATTATTCTACTGCACTAAGAAAAAGAGAGCTAATGGACTGAAGTTAATAAGGCCAGCCATAGGAGAAAAACCTTATGGATCAGAAAATTTTATCCTGAAGATGGGAAGTCTATCAACGTCATTCAACTGTACAGGAGTGCAAGAAAAAGTCCACAAAACTAGCCATAAGCAAAAAATCTTCTTTGTTAGAATAGATGATGATAGAAAACAATTTTATAACAATATTACAGCAATGATTTACATCTTCTGTTCACAATTTTTGTGTTTTTTCTTCTCAATTCACTATTTTTTTTAAATTTCATCTTCCTCTTTTTCTTTTCATTTTCCTTATTTTGGGTCCAAACTCAAGAAGTCATAAACTTAAAGAAAATTATAACACTAATATATTTTCACAAAATTCTTTTATTTAATGAAGCTAAATTAATGTTCTAATTTTTCCTTCATATGATGATGGCTTTTCACCATGTGCCAATGTGTTTTCATTAAATAAGTCTAAAATATATTTCTTTGAAAAAATTTCACTTTGAAATTAGGTTTTAGCATCCAACTTCATTTTTAAATTAATTATAATGGTTGTAGAAGTAAATTAAGTACTTAAAAGAAAGACTGCTTGAAAAAATCTTCATTTGCAAAAGTGATTGTTATATCCAAAAATTGTTCAAAATATATTATTTTAAATGCAATATATGGCGTAATTATAATTCTTTTTAGTATGTTTTACTTAATGATGTGTTTCCAATACCTGAGCAAAAAAGTTGTGCAGATAAGCAATGCCTTTATTATAACCGATCCCATAACTTGACAAGTCGAACAATATTTTTGGATGTAACCAATATTTATAAGTGCGATGTGCAAGTGCAATTTTGATCCTGAAAACATTTTTTAAAATTTTTTGTTATAAAATGTTTCAATTTAACATTATTAGTATATTTCAATTCTAAAAATGAGTTATTGGTGTGTCACACACACACACACACACACACACACACACACACACACACACACACACACACACACACATTCACATGCACGCATTATATATACAAGGTGTGTTCAGAAAGTAACGAGAATTTTTAAATTTCGCGGGCTTGGAGAGTCCGAGTGTCAAACATTTTTTTTTATTTTGTTGGTATACATGCCCTTGAAGTATGATAAAAACTTTCAGCTATTTTCATTGTTGACTTTGCTGTGACAGCCACTAAGGTTAGATGTGTTTTTATGAGCTCAGCGATTTTCGTTTGTTAAAAGAAATGGATCAATGAATTTGTATCAAATTTTGCGTAAAAAATGGAATAAAGTGTGTGAAGTATTAAAAAAGGCCTATGGTGAGTCTGCTATGAGTAAAGCAAGAATTTACGAGTGGTATAAGCGTTTCCAAGAAGGCCGTGAAGACGTTGAAGATGACAAACTCCCTGGACACCCCAGCACACCAACAACCAATGAAAATGTGGAAAAAGTGAAAGAAATGGTTATGAACAATCGCCGAATCACAATTAGAGAGGTCGCTGATGATGTTGGCTTATCGATTGGATCATGTCTTGACATTTTTTCCAATATTTTGTGTATGAAACGCGTGGCAGCAAAATTCTTTCCAAAATAGTTAATTTTGAACAAAAACAGTGGCGAATGGAAGTTGGTCTGGAGTCATTAAATGAAATCAACGATGCAGAATTACTGAAATGAATTATAACAGGTGACGAAACATGGGTTTATGGATACGATGTTGAAACTAAAACTCAATCATCACAGTGGAGGCATTCAGGCTCGCCAAGACCGAAAAAGGCTCAACAAGTGCGGTTGAATGTGCACACAAGTGTATAATCTCCAATGGGGACTATTTTGAGGGCGACAACATCACTGTAGAAGAATAAATAAATATTTTGTTCAAAAAATTAAAATTTTCGTTACTTTCTGAACACACCTCGTATATGAGCTGGTTAATGAAAGCTGATTACAATCAGGTTTTATTTTACAGGTGAAAGTCAATGGTATAAAAATTAGCCACCAGGAACAGCACTAATATTTTTTACTTATTTGAACTGTTCTTGAGTTGAGAATGACAATGGTGCAAGTCTGTTTCCAAACCAGCTGATTGTTCAAGTGTGTATACCATTATAGTCATTTAAAACTGTCGAAAAAGACATCAGTTACTTTTATGTTTGGGATGAAACAGTAGCTTCTAGTGGTTCTTAGGATTTAGTTTCATGTATAATTAAACATTTGAAATGAAAGTTCTCGCTTAAAGAAAAACATAATAATACACAGTGACACAGGTACAGAGTAAAATTGCAACATACATACAAAATCGCAAAGCATTAATCAGATTTCTTCAAAATGTAGAAACTAAAATTAAATTAAGTTGGGTAACAAAAAGAAAACTTTAAAAACAAAGCAGTTTTGAGATGATATATTATTATATGTAAAGAAAATATTTTTGTTAACAGAAAATTAAACAATTTTTAATTGAAATTAAATGAACTTAGGGATTACATAGAATTAATGTAATAATTTAAAAATCCACCATTATCAATTGATCAGAATCTGTAATACTGAAATCCATTTCACTGAGATTTGTATATATAAATATTTGTAAGTTATGGATAGAATTTATAAGATATAAGCACATCCTGCACCCAGTGTGTTTACACAATTAATATAAATCACCAGGTTTTTGTTCAATTGTCCTATGTCAATTGAACCAGGGAATAAATTCAAAGATTTCAATAGCAAGAAGTTAATCATTATTTCATCAATGAATTGAAATAAATTCTTCATTGAGCAGCACTTTGAATGTTGATTGAAAATCAGTAGACAATCTCTCCTTTGTCTTTTTATATATCTGTAATGGGAAGGTGTATTGAGCTGTATGGAAGTAATCAGTACCATTGCATAGTGAGTATCGTATTTTAATTCAAAATATTTAAAATTATGAATTTTTTTGGTTGCAGTCAGGTTTTATTTTCATATTTTCATTGTAATTTGAAAGTTTAATATGCAAATTTTAATATTGATTATGATGGTGAAACTAGAATTTCAAAAAGGGGGTAAGGTAATACTTTTGAAAAATCACTTTTATCACGTCAGTAAAACAGCTAGGTGCTGCAGTTAATTATTAGTTTGACTCATTTCATTTTAGAAATCCTGTTTTTTAAACAAATTAAAATATACTTTATTATCATAGCTCCTCAACATATTGTAATATTACAGGGCCTACTTACTTCATTTGACTTTCTGCAAATTCACCATTTTTTTTAAGTTGAACACCACTGTTGATTCTAAAAGCATTCTCTGAAAAGTATTTACATATTGACATTAATTAATAATATTGTAAAACACAAAAAACCATAAAAATTTTCCATGTTACATATTGTAACAACTATCCAAATAGATTTTAAGCTTAACAGATACCCTGTATCACAGATCAAAAACAATATTCCAGAATATGTCTCAGAATATTGTTTTTAAAACATATTTGTTATGAAACATGTTCCATATTCAACTCCCAATAGTCAACAATGCTCTACTTCTAATAGTCTACAATTATCTACTTCCAATAGTCTACAATTCTCTACTTCTAATAGTCTACAATTATCTACTTCCAATAGTTTACAATTCTCTACTTCCAATAGTCTACAATGCATTTAACCCCAAATATTTTAGTTTCTAATACATTCATTTTAATTGACCAGGTCCAACCAAAAAGGAAAAAAGAGGATGGAAGCAAAGAAACTTTTTCATTGGCAAAAGATTTTCTATATTTGTTTTTTTTTTTTTAATAGAGATTGTTTTCCCTTAAAAAAATAATTTAAAGGTTTTTAAATGAAAATAATACATTTTTACATACTAGAATTTTTTTTTACAATAGCCTATCTCTAAATTGGATTTACATAGAGAATTAACATAAAGTCTAAATTGTGTTAATAAATATTGAAAATTTAGTTTCAGATTTTCTACATTCAGAAAAAAAATTAAAAATAATTCTCTTTATAACAAAAAGTATTAATGTTCAACAATCAACATTTTGCAGATGGGCTAGCTTATCTGTGTAAAACTTACCATACAAGGTATCAGTGATACAGTTGCCTAAATATATGTCAATGTTAAATCCACTGTTGCCAACTTCTGCTTCTAACAAATCTGTCAATATTTTGTAGTTGGAGTTAAAATTGTCAATGTAATTTTCCAACATCTTAAAGTGAAATGTTGGAGTTAAAATTTTCCTGTTACGCCTCCATCGCTCACCTGTAAATACCATTAAAAATATTAACAATCAATAATCATACTCCACAATCATTCTAACAAATAATGTTTTACATATTATACCAGCTATATTTTTATTAATATATATTTTTTACATAAAAAATTATAGTATGAGTAAAGGTAGACTAGTACCTGAAGAAGCTACAGTTGAGAAGATAAAAATATAAATTAACAGGTGTTACTTAGGCCCTCTGTAGACATATGTTTTATCTCTGCAGACATCAGCTGATGTGAATAGAACAAAAATGTAAACCTTCTAAAAACATTACTTAACAGGTATAACTTTTAAAATTAAGTTCCAGTCATCATAAATAGATGTATTTTTAGTTTTTGTAGTTTTTGTATTCTTTTGCCAATCAAAACTGACCTTTCCTTTCCCTTGCATTTTATTCTTTATTCAGCAGGCACTGCCATGCCTCTTTAATTATTGTATTGACTGATAAATTTATAAAAAACTATAACAATAAATTTGTTTATTCAAATGGAAACTTACCATCTGCTGTAACAAGACCTTTCCCCAGCCAATCCTTCGCAAAATCATACATACTAGATTTTGTTATTTGAACATTATCTGTTAATAATGCCTAGAAAATACAATAAAAAGAATTATTTATTTTGAGTACTGCACATGTTATGGTTTTCATGTTGTATTTAGCTTTTATCTTTCACTGTCTTTGCCTAATAATAAACAACCTAAAACATTACCTTTTTTTAAGAATAATTAGGTAAATAAAAATATTTGACCTTTAAAATATATAACTGGTCTTAATATAAATATTTAAATAAAATATATTAAATATAAAACTAATATTAATAAAATTAAAATTTGTAAAAACTACGGCTACATATACAATATTTTGCAATGAATGCCATAACCAAGGTGAACAAAAATCTTAGCATTTTTTATAAAATCAATATTCAATAAATTTAAAATGTACCTTCACATCTTCTTTGGAAGAAATTATTATTTGAAGTTCAGATCCCATCCAGATGGCAGTGGTTGGTCCATATTGTGCAGTGATTTTTTGTAAGTATTGGAATGCATCTAGACAAAAAGTATTGGAAAAAGTAGTATTGGAATAATTACATTATTAGGGAAAAAAAGTGTAATTCTTATATTAAAGCAGTGTTTTTCACCCTTTACTATCTCTAACTTAACGCATAACAATGTTATTTCTACATTTGTCAGAGAAATAATAGTACAGTGTTATTATAGTAGACAAGATATTTGAGCAGTCAACTAAAAGATTGAAAAAAGCAGTGAATAGTATGGTTTCCTGGTCTGAGAATTGGCAAATCATATATATATATATATATATATATATATATATATATATATATATATATATATATATATATATATATATATATATATATATATATAGCATACAACAGTATTTCAGGCTGAAGTGCCAGGCCAGTAATACTGAAGTGACTGTGTTTGGGAGAACTTGGATTGGGGCGTCAAAAAGGCACGTATTCATATTCATACCGATAGTCAGGCGGCAATAAAAGCACTTGCGGGTCCTATAATACAGTCCAAGCTGGTCTGGGAGTGTAGGAAGAACCTTGACATTCTGTCCCAGGATAACCGGGTAACTCTTCACTGGGTTCTGGGGCATAGGGGAGTTGAGGGTAATGAAGAGGCAGACCGACTGGCTGGATTTGGATCTGCATCTGAGTTTATCGGACCTGAGCCGGCTTTAGGGATTTCTCTATCGTTGGCCAGGTACGATTGATACAATTTGAATACAAATTGTACAATCAATTTGATACAAATTGAAGATACAATTTGTCCAATTTCGATAAAATTTGAAATATAAATATGATTAGCTTCATACATACATACCTTGATACATTAATTCTTCAAAAAAATTGCCTTTTTTTGATCAAAAATTGTTACAAATATTAATTATTTTCTCAAAATTAGTTCAAAATATATTGATAAGATTTTGCTCAAAAGTAAACTTCAGGTATCCAGACAAAGTAGAGATTGCCATCTTCAAAGCAATTCAGTTTTTTTACGAAAAAAAAAAATAATAAAATACAATAATTTAGTCAGCCAGCTAAGTTATTTATCATTAAACTGGACTTAATTGTTTTACTTTTCACAATGACCTTTAGGCGACATTTCACATTGCTGTGTGTCAAAATAAAGGTTGTTTGGGCTATGTTAAAATATGTGGTTAAAACTACATAAAAATAGTTTATATAAACTCAGGAGTGCTGTAAAAATAACAATATAAAAAGTACAAAAACTGCAATTGTAAATGACACTCTTAAGATAGAGGAATGCTACCAAATTTTACTTAAAACATTCACACACACACACACACACACACACACACACACACACACACACACACACACACACACACACACACACACACACACACACACACACACACACACACACACACACACACACACACACACATACACACACACACACACAAACATTATGTTAAAACAAATTATATTAACTCTCCTTCATCCATTAATGATAAATTTACTCACCATAAGAATTTGTACCAAAAGACAGGGCATTTCCAACCAGCGGAAGAGGTTTGGGTCCCGGTATGTTTCCTGCAATTTTCTTCATTCTCCTGACATTGTTGTATATTTGAATGTATTTTATAAATAAAAGGGAAAGTAAAATTACAATCAATAAAACCAAAATCATCTTGATGTGTTGGTGAAATATTATTTAGTAAACTCTTCCATAAATTGTGCTTTTTCGTGATTAATCTGAAAATTTTATAGAAGGTAATTAGTTACGAACAAAAATATAAATAGATGCAGCTTTTATAGTTGCATAAAATGAATTTTTGTGAATTCTTTTGACAAGAAAGAGAAATACACTGGTCGCCATTTGATATTATTTAACACAATTTGCACTGGATTTATGACAGAGTCACAAATTATATTAGCGAAAAATTAGTTTTTTTAGTATCAAAAAATTATATATATATTCCTTTTTGGTACATTTTCAAGTAGCTCTATTAGCTTATTTTATAATTTTAAGCTGATTTAATCAAAAGTTTTTTTAAAGTTTTTCTTATAAATATTACTTTTTTACTTATAAAGAACACCTGTTTATCAAAACCAACTAATAACAAAATTCTTAAATATTTAACCCAACACAATTATAGTAAGACTTGCATACTAAAAAAAAAAAATAAATTTCATTAGTAATCTTTTTTTATCTGTATAATACTTACCTGTACTTAAATTCCTCTGCATATGCTTCAATAATTGAGATGTGCTGAAGAAAATGCTACTCACTTCTTTGTAATTTATCCTAATGGGCTTCTTAGTTGATAACCTTGACCCCAGATAATGCCAAAAATACAATCCAGACACCTTTAGAATATTAAAGTGAGATGCTGTTATCTCTGAACAATTATTTACACATGAAAAATAAACACTGTTTAACATGCTGTCTTAAACACAATAATTATTTTTTGTTTTTTTAAATAAAAATTATTAACTACAGTAATTGTATAATGTTAAATTTTGTCATATTTCTCAGAAATACCAATAAGTAATAATGTGAACTATGATATAATAGAAATAATATGTTAAAAACTGTTTTCTTTTAAAATTTATGTTTTTGTGAATGTTCATGTAATACTTTTTTTACTTTTCAGAAATTGGTAATATATATATAAGGTATGTTCAGAAAGTAACGAGAATTTTAATTTTTTTGAACAAAATATTTATTTATTCTTCTACATTGATGTTGTCGCCTTCAAAATAGTCCCCATTGGACATTATGCACTTGTGCCAGTGCTTCTTCCAATCCTCAAAACACTTCTCAAATTCGATCTTTAGATAGCCTTTAGTTCTTTCAGGGATGCACTTTTAATGTCATCTACAGCTGTAAAACGATGACCCTTTAAGATTCTCTTTATTTTTGGAAATAGGAACGTTAATGGCTGTCACAGACAATGTCAACAATGAAAACAGCTGAAAGTTTTATCATACTTCATGGGCATGTATACCAACATAATAAAAAAAATGTTTGACAATCGGACTCTCCAAGCTCACAAAATTTAAAAATTCTTGTTACTTTCTGAACACACCTTGTGTATATAAATAAATAAATAAATATATATATATATATATATATATATATATATATATATATATATTAAAATCAGTGAGTGTGTCAAGGGCAAACACTACATTGCCTAGTCATGTGACATTCCTCTCTCCTTAGTCGAGCTGTGGCCATCATTTATATTAAACTAACTCTGCTTTTGCTGGCCATCAGAAAAATGCCTAGCTTTTAAAAAGAATGACTCATTAATGTGAAGTTTTTAGTAAAACTCTGTTGTTTTTTTTTATAGCAATCTAGTGCAGCACCAATAAGATATTTGTTTTGGACCTAAATTAATACCTAAAAGTTATACTAAGTTCTATCCACTGACAGTAACCTAGTTCAGTCTCTTAAATAGTGAGACTTAAAAACTACACAGTTCAAATGGTTTCACTCTTTTCAATCTTCTAACCATGCCATCGTTGTTGGGTAGCTGAAGAGCCTCGACAATAATGTGCTGATGTAGTCTTTGTTTGTGACTTTGAGCATATTTTCACTATCGATAGTTGGAACTGCTAGGTCTTTATGCAAGTTGTCATTTTGGATGTACCAAGGAGCATCAACAATACCCTGAAGCACCCTACTTTGAAATCTTTTATAACATTTGTTACTTTGTCTGGCACAACCCCAAAGTTGAATGCTGTAAGTCCATACTGGTTTAAGGACTTGTTGATACAGCAACAGCTTGTTGTACACTGATAGGGAAGAAAAATGACCCAATAACCAATACATTTTTTTGAATTTTAGTTTTAACTTCTCTAGTTTTTTCTTCACATGTGGCTTCCACCTAAGTTTAGCATCTAATGTCATGCCAAGACATTTAGCTTGATTCCCATATGGAACCACTTGATGATTAATAAAGACAGGTCTGTGCTCTATATGTCTATTGGTGAAATAAACACGCACAGACTTGGCCTCATTAAGTTTGATTCTCCACTTCTTAGTCCAATTTTGAATATCGTCTATAGCTGTTTGAAGTTTTCTGGTGGACTCAATGTTATTTTCACTAACAGCTAAAATAGCTGTGTTGTCAGCAAAAGTAGCGACAATACTTTGTTCAAAAGTACTCGGAAAGAGTTAACCACAGAATCTTATACTTTGTTAAAATAAATGTACAGTGATAAAGTTTAACAATACTCAAGTTTTGTTAATGTGCTGGAATAATGTTGAATATTATATTACAAAATTTGATGTAAATGAGTACTTTTTTATTACAAGTTTATATTTCTATATTATTATTATTTTGTTTTAAGTTAGCCTAAATTGTTAACCTCAGGTATTAACTTCAGTCCATTAGATGATTTGCATCTAAGTAAAGTTGAATGATGTTCTTCATGGTCTGCAGTGACTGTTATTCACTGTATAGAACCCAATTGGGTTTTTGGCATTGCATACAGTTTGCTGACCAAAGTATGTTTCCTACCATTACTTTGAATTTTGGTTTGGACATTTGAGCTATCTTCAGTTTCCGTAAATGTAGTTACCAGTGTAGTGGTGCTTAATTTCTAAATTGTAACTAAAAAGCCGTGATTCATCACATGCTATTACTTTTTCAAGAGTTTAAAGTTTTTTTAATGAATTTCAGTGTCAGTGAATTAGTGTTTATTCGAGAGTCCTTTTGTTTTGGCACCTTCTTTTGGAGGGGAGGCTGTTACGTCAAACTTTCTTAACGTTAAAATGTTCATCCAAATGTTGCCACGCTGATTCTTTGTCAATTCTGACAATCTCAGTTATATCGCAAATGTTCAACCGACTGTCTTCCTTATTAAATTGCCAAATTGTTGAATGTATTTGTCCTTTGTTGACATTGAAGGTTGTCCTGGATGTGGGTTTTCTCTATCAGTCTCATCTCGCACTTCTTTGAACCATTTAAAACCCACTCAAAAACCTGAGTGTATGATAATCTTTGTCCCCGTATACTTGTTTTAACAAAGAATGAGTTTCTGCAGTGGACTTTCGAAGTTTTATTAAAAACTTCACATTAATGAGTTGTTAGACATTTTTTCAACAGGCAGCAAATGCATGGTCTAATACAAATGAAGGCCACACCCTGATTAAGAAGTCGGCAGAAGGAATGGAGAGAGGGGAAGTCATGTATGACCTTGACACACTCACTAGTTTATATTATATACACCCATACACAAACACACACATACACACACACACACACACACACACACACACACACACACACACACACACACACACACACACACACACACATCAATTTGTAAAAGAAAAAAGTGTCCTACTTCATAAACACTTGGCAAAACAAATTTTACAACTAAATTGTTTTTAACACAGTGTTTCTACTATATTCTAGTTTACATTATTACTTATTAGTATTTCTAAGAAAGATAACAAAATTTGTAATAATAAAATTAAAATAATAATTAGTACAAAAAAACAAAAATTAATTACTGTGTTTAATATGTAACATTTAATATTAACGTTTGTTTTTCATTTGTAAGTTTGTGTGTGTGTGTGTGTGTGTATATATATATATATATATATATATATATATATATATATATATATATATATATATATATATATATATATTTATTTATTTATATAACCAGTTTCTGAAAAGTAAAGAAAGTAATGTACTACATAAACAGTCATAAAATTTATTGTGTTTAACAGAGCACGTTAAACAATGTTTGTTTTTCATTTATAAATAATATTGTTTATCATTTGTTCAGAGATAATATTCTAAAGGTAACAGATTTTTTTTTGGGGGGGGGGCAAAATATGAAGGAAGTGTTATTAAATAAAAAGCCCATTAGGATACATTACAACAGTAGTGAGTAGCATTTTCATCAGCATATCTTATTATTGAAGCATATGCAGAGGAATTTAAGTACAGGTAAGCATTATGCAGATATAAAAAAGAATTTTTATCAATGATATTTAATTATTTTGTTAGTGTATGCAAATTTTGCTTACTGAAAATGTTTTGGGAGAAATATACCAAAAAATGAATGTGTGTGTGTGTGTGTGTGTGTGTGTGTGTGTGTGTGTGTGTGTGTGTGTATATATATATATATATATATATATATATATATATATATATATATATATATATATATATATATATATCTTGTATGGGATCTGATGACCAGAAAGTATAAAATTATTAAGACTAAAATTAAATCATGTGCAACTCACCATAATTCATTTTTTTTATATGAGTGTATAATAATAATATCTAGCACTACTGCCCATCTTTAGGCCTTGGTTTCCTCAACTAGTTTTCTGCCAGTCCTCTCTATTTAATGCAGCAACCCTCCAGTTCATTGCGTTCAGAAGTTCATATTCACATGATCCACACATCTCACTCTGGGCATGCCCACTCTCCTGGATTGATGTAATTCCTCCAATATGAACCTCTTAGGTATTTCCTCAGTGGACATCCTAACAACATGGCTTGCCCATCTAAGACTGCCGAATTTTATTATTTTGGCAATGTCCATTTCTTAGAAGACCTGCTTTAGCTCTGCATTCTTTCTTTGTTTCCATGCCCTTTCCTGTTTCTGGGCCATAAATTTGTCGGAGAACTTTTCTCTCGAATGTAAGCAGTGTTTTTTCATCTGTCTCATTTACAATGCAGCTCTCGGAGCCATACGTTAGCAACGGTCGGATTAATGTGTTATACAATAGGATTTTTTTCTTCCTAGATACAAGCCTACTTCTCATGTGCCTATTTAGCCCAAAATACCTCCTGTTAGCCAGCATTACTGTTCTTCTTATTTTTTGGGATACATTTTCCCTGGTAACTAAGGAACCCAAGTATACAAAAGAATTCATTCTACATATCTTTTTTTATATATCTTTATATTCTTTATATTATATTTTTAACTTATATCTTTCTACCTCCATGAAGGATAGATGAGTTGCTGGGCCCCTGAAGTGGAGGTATTTGGTTTTATCCTTATTTACACGGAGTTCTACCTTCTCTGCTGCCTCCACCAAACTGACAAATGCTCTTTATATTAGTGTGTGTGTGTGTGTGTGTGTGTGTGTGTGTGTGTATATATATATATATATATATATATATATATATATATATATTAGAAAAATGATTTGAGCACCTCATTTGTTTACTTTTTGTAGACCTTTTAAAGTATTATTTTCTTTTTTTAGTCCATAAAAAAGATTGTTTTTAAAAAGTTTTGTTTATTAATATTATTTTGTTTACTTTTTAGTTCATGAAATAAAAGCTTGTTTAATTTTTTTTTAATATAATTTTACTTATTTTTTATTGTAGAATGTTTTGTTGAATGTTGTGAATGTGTTGGTAAAATTTATATGGATATCTTTATATTGATAATGTAACACAACATGCAAGTTAGGAGTTGGGTTCTGTCCGTACATGTTTGAATTCTACTATCATTACTGTAAATAAATCAGTTGAAATTTTGAATACAGTGAACTTTCTTTGAAAATCTGACATTCATCTGCAGAATGTAAAATATATCTTATTCTTATGTTGTTATTTTAGTAAGTTATTATTTCTCTTATTAAACTATTTGCATTAATTTTATTTATAAAAATATTTTTATAAAGAATAACTACAAATTAGGTTTTCTTCTTTTCATATATGAAATTACATTATGCATAAAAGAATTAAACATATTTTTTTTTGAGAAGTTAAAAATTTGGTTATTATAAGATTTATTTCAAAACAAAACAATAGCAGAGCACTGATTATCCAAACTAATTGGAACAAGAGTTAGTGAAACTTGTACAATTCTTCCAAAGAACTAATTTTTCACTTATAAAATTTATGACTATGTTATAAATACAATAAAAATCTTGTTAAATAATGTTTAAATGGTGACAATGTATTTCTGTTTCTTGTTGAAATAAAAAGTTCACTTTATCAAAATGAGTAATTAAATAAAAATGTATTTTATTCAGTTATGAAAGCTGCATCTATTTATGATTTTGTAATAACCAGAATGACATTTCCACACAGACTTTCCTTTGCACTATCCTCATGTTCACTAATATCATTAAGGAGTATCACCATAACATACATACAGTAAAATCTCTTTGTAACAGCAAAATGTGTTGGTCGCATACCATTCGTATAGTAAAAATATGTAACTTTTTCTACTGGGCCAACAAAATTGCAGGAATCTCTCTATAGGATGAAACAAGTGCACCCTTCTTACTCTTCTACCCTATTTCTCAGTATGCCAACATGTTATTATTATCTGAATGTTAAAAGCCATGCATAGTGCATCAAATGAATTGAGTGTTCTGTGACCAGTACATTTTACAAGTTCTACATTATTGTGCATTATTTTTTTTATCCTTTTTCAATACAGTGTATTGGTATCTAAACCTTCAATATATAAAGGTAAAAGTTTTGCAACATCTAAAATATATTGGGAAACTGATTGAAAAAAACTTATGTGATGACAATGCAAATTGAGGACCAATTTTTCGTCAAGTTTGAGAAAGAATGCCAGTACTATTGTCATGGGGAACCCTGTCCTGTTCCATGGCATGTCAACAAGCCTTGCTCAAACAATGAAGCAGAGCTTTGGCTCAGTCATCCTTAAAGTGGCATATACCATATAAATAACCAGTTTTTCCTACAAATAACTTAATTTAATGTCCTTGGTAGCTTAGTAAATTGTTTATTGTTACTCTAGCCTATTTAATTTGGTGTCTCCTGAACAGTATTATGTGCTATGATGACAAAAAATTGAAAGCAGGTACAGTAGTTGAATACTTTAGTAGAGTATATACAATATGTTTTAATTTTTTTTTCAAATCCTAAACAGTATACTTCTATTTGTGACAGCTAACAGAGATTTTACTGTATCTTGAAAATGTTTAATTGATAATTTTCATTTTGTAACTTTCACTAGTCTGACTCTAAATTGTGTTGTATTGGCTTATTTTTAAGTTGTTTCAGATGTATTTTTATTATTAAATGAATAGTGTTGTGTTTGTGTGTGTGTGTGTGTGTGTGTGTGTGTGTGTGTGTGTGTGTGTGTGTGTGTGTGTGTGTGTGTGTGTGTGTGTGTGTGTGTGAGTGAGTGTGTGTGTGTGTGTGTGTGTGTGTGTGTGTGTGTGTGTGTGTGTGTGTGTGTGTGTGTGTGTGTGTGTGTGTGTGTGTGTAATGAACATAATGCAATGCATAACAACATTTTATTTATAACTGGAAATATCCTGCAAAACAAAAGTAATTTTAAATTTAATGTATGTGTTTCTGTACTGTTTATTGAAGAACAGGTTAAACAATAACGCCTTTTCCTCACAGTTACATTATTTTATTCATACAGTATTATTTATAAATATTGTTTTTTAAAGACTATAATAAGTCATATAGTTTTATTTCGATAAGCTTTGCACCCAATATTTCAAATTAGAAATAGTGTATAACATGTTTTACAAATTTGAAAATAACAACACATTTTGGTTGAACTCTTTTGCGGCAAAAACTAACTTTTTCTTCAATGTCGCTAAAGAAAGATATTACAGTATTATTTAACTTGACAGTGACAATAGTATTGTGTATAATTTGTGTATAGTTTGTGTATAATGAAACACTATATTGTTGTTAATTTTGCTGAAGAAGCCTTAAATGAATAACTTTATTTTGTTTTATTAAAACAGTGTTTGAAATATTATTCATTTGCAATATTTCTATTTGTATTTTTTTTTTACTTTTTATAAAATTTTCAGATTTACAACAAAAAAGCACAGTTTTCAACACTTCAAGACGATTTTGGTTTTATTGATTGTAATTTTACTTTCCTTTTTATTTATAAAATACATTCAAATATACAACAATGTCAGGAGAATAAAAAAAATTGCAAGGAACATACCGGGACCCAAACCTCTTCCGCTGGTTGGAAATGCTTTGCCTTTTGGCACAAATTCTTATAGTGAGTAAATTTATCGTTAATGGGTTAATGGGTGCATAATAATTTCTTTTTAACATGATGTGTAAGTGTTTCAATAAAATTTGAAAGAATTCTTCTTTCTTAGAGTGTAATTTACATTGCAGTTTTTACACTTTTTATATTGTTTTTTTACACAGAACTCTGAGTTTATGTAAGCTATTTTAATGTAACCTAAACAAACTTTGTCTTGTTGGTTGTTGGTTACACACTTTTTGCAATGTGAAATATTACATACAGATCCTTTGCAAAAAGTATAGCAATTTTGCCTATTTTGAGAAATTGAATCAATTTTAATCTACTTTTTTTATACAAAAAAACTCCTGTATTACCTAGAAGATGGCAATATATACTTCGTTTGGATATTTGAAGTCTACATTTGAGAAATATTTCATCAAAATATTTGTAACCAATGTTAAGAAAACAAGATTTGTAAGAATTTTTAAAAAAATGACACCACTTTTATTCTAACAATCTTATATATATATATATATATATATATATATATATATATATATATATATATATATATATATATATATATATATATATATATATATATATATATATATATATATATATATATATATATATATATATATATATATATATATATATATATATATATATATTCACTTCTTGGTCCAGGAAACTGTACTACTCACTGCTTCTTTCGATATTTTAGTTGACTGCTCAAATATCTTACCTACTATAATAACACTGCAGTGTCCTCACACAAATGTAGAAATAATATTGTAATGTGTTTTTGGGATAGGACAAGTATAAATTAGAGAAAAAATACAGCATGTACAAAACACTGCTTTAATATAAAAATACACTTTTTGTTTAGTAATATTGTAATTATTTTTCTAGATGCATATCAATACTTACAAAAGATCACTGCACAATATGGACCAACCACTGCCATCTGGTTGGGATCTGAACTTCAAATAATAATTTCTTCCAAAGAAGATGTGAAGGTACATTTTAAACTTACTGAATATATTGTTTAAATTTTTTAAAAAGTGCTAAATGTTGTACACATTTATTATGTTATTATTTACAACATATTATAAATGTAGCCTTAATTTTTACAAATTTTATTTTTTTAACATTAGTTTTTCATCTTTATATTTTAAAGATCAAATATTTTTAATGTAATTATTTTTAAAAAATATGTAATTTTTTATTATTAGACAAAGACAGTGAGAGAAAACACAACATGAAAACTAATATCATGTGCAGTACTCAAAATCAATAATTCTTTGTATTGTATTTTCTAGGCAATATTGACAGATAATGTTCAATTAACCAAATCCAGTTGTTACGATTTTGCAAAGGACTGGTTGGGGAAAGGTCTTCTTACAGCTGATGGTAAGTTCCCATTGCATCCAAAAATTTACTGTTGTAGATATCAATTGATTTGATAGATAAAAAGGAGTCTGATTGATAAGGAATGAAATGTAAGGGAAAGGAAATTCAGTTTTGATTGGCAAATAACCAGGCAATCGACTACAAAAACCTGAAGTACATCTATTTTTGATGACTGAAAATTAACTTTAAGTTATAGTGGTTAACTAATGTTTTTAAGATGTTGATTTTTTTGTTATATAGGCAACAACAATATCAGTTGATGTCTGTAGTAATAAAGAGCCCTAAATAATACCTGTTATCTAATAGTTTGGTCTCCTCAACTGTAGCTTCTCCAGATACCATTCAACAGATACCATTAAATACAGTTGTACTATAATTTTATTAGATAAGACAAATTTGTAATATATTTTTATGAGAATAAACCAGTAAACAAGAATTTATTCTACCTAAATGTCTTGATATTTTTGACATCAGATATATAATATACTGGAATGTTTAAAATTAATTGACAATAAAAATATAGCTGGTAGAATATGTAAAACATTAATTGTTATGTATGATTGTAGAGTGTAATCATTTATTATTAATGTTTTGTATGATATTGTTAGGTGAGCGATGGAGGCATAACAGGAGACTTTTAAGTCCAACATTTCACTTTAAGATGTTGGAAAGTTATGCTGAAAATTTTAATTCCAATTACAAAATACTGACAGATTTGTTAGAAGCAGAAGTTGGCAACAGTGGGTTTAACATTGAGATATATTTAGGCAACTGTATCACTGATAATTTGTATGGTAAGTTTTTCACAGTAAAGCTAGACTAATAGCAAGATGTTGATTGTTGAACATTAATATTTTTTGTTATCAAAATAAATAGTCTATTTTAAATTGTTTTCCTGAATGTAGAAGATATGAAATTGAATTTTGAATATTTATTAACACAATTTAGACTTTATGATAATTCTTTACATAAATTTAGTTTAGAAATAGGTTAGCATAAAAAAATTATATTGTGTAAAAGTTTATTATTTTCAGTTAAAGCACCTTAATTTGTCTTTTAACAAAAAAACAATTTGAAAACACTACTACTTTCACTGTCTACTTTTTGTCTGTTGTGTTGTTCGGTTTTTTAAACAGGAAATAGAAAATCTTTTGCCATTGGAAAAGTTTCTTTGCTGCCATCCTCTTTTTTCCTTTTTGTTTTGTCCTGGTCAATTAAAAGAAATGCATTAGAAACTAAAATATTTTGGGTTTGGAAGGAAGTACAGCATTGGAAGTACAGCTATTG
>JAJIZJ010000092.1:27500-35842 GCA_022606455.1 Callitettix versicolor | reverse complement strand
TAAGCTATTTAGCTATAAAATCACAATATAGCCTATTGTGATTAGCCTACATAGCCAAATACATACAGGTGCTATATATAAAAGGTACAAATATACATTAAAAAATTTTAATGTCTTTGGTAATACAAATTTAAACAACTAAGTTCAAGTTTTATCATAAGCTAAGTATGAGAAAAATTTAACGGACAAGTATTAAATATTGATTTCGATTTGCTCATCAAGTTTTAATCTAAGTACCAAAATATCACCTCAAGTGTTTTTTATATAGAATTTTGATGTTGTGCTAATAAAAAAAATAAAACCAACAAACATAGGAAAGAAATATTGCTGTCTTTTTGTTTTCGATGTCATTTAACCTTGGTGCGATAGGCAGTACAACTCATAATAGCCTGCTCGAAAAAGTTACACGAGGTCATGATTCCCTTGGAAAATGGTTAAAAGAGTAATGAACAACAAAGAAGAAGCAGAAATATTATAGTCTAGCACCATTTCGATATGAAATCTAATCTAACCTAACAGCTGCAGTATGCCGTTTTGGATTAGCATAACCCATAAAAAATTATAATATGCCTGCCTTGATATAATTTTTTTATATCACAAATTATTTACTGTAGCAATAAACATGCTGTCTAGTGACCACTATTGCTACTTAAACTTATTTAATACATATATTTACGCAAGCTACTTTGTTCGAAAAAATGCCAGAAAGGTTGGTGTGTTAGTATATTACAATTACCACCTAGGTTAACATCTGTAGGGTGCTGTGAATGGTTTCATGACTATAATTTGTAACATGGTATGGTAAAAATATATATAATCAATAACGTACCTGGAATTGATACAAGGTTTTTATCACTTACTGTTGCTTTTAATGAAGTACCTAAGATAGTGTGATTGTAACCAGAACAAAAGCAGTGTTAAGTACTTATGAATAAGTGTGTACTATTGTTATTACATCCTCAAAACAGAATAACATGTGAAAGTGCAATACTGTCATAAGTCGTAAATGTCTTCCACCCTGTAAACAAAAAACAAGTGCAGAAAATGCACCTTGCAGGTGGTTAATGGTGCAGTACAATTCAATGGGAAAACTCCACTTTTGCAGGAGATAGTAATCTTAAATGATTTTAAACTGCCTAGTTTTCATAGACTGTGTTCTCATAAAACCCAAGTATTGATAATTCAAAGTAAATATGACGATAGAATAGTAAATAACCACATATAACAGAAATTTTATTTATTTTTAATTAGATTAGAAATCTTATTTTTAATGTCAAATGTCCTGACGTGTATGGGTACAGGAGCGAAAATTTAAAACCTTGATACTTCATAATAAAGCAAACTAAAAGAATAATCTACTACTAATGGAGACTTTTGAAGTAGGCCTACTGGTATATCTGCAGCTGCAATCCCTGTTAACCTAAGCTATATCTAAGGTTTAAATGTAATTAAAAGGTTTGCAAATAAAAAGTTTTTTAAAAATTTACTGCCACTAAATTTCATAGTATTCACTTACTGATACTTTAAATAATTCTATAGTATTTGGTTAATATAAAATAAATGGTTCACCACCAATTTTTTTATCCTAAAATGCTAAATTCATGTATATTTAAATAAATATTTAGGCTTACATTTAAGTATATGTTTTAAAGCATATCAATAAAAATCCTTAACAATTTTTTGCCCGATTGAAGAAATAATCAAACAATTGAAAAACCTGAACTATGGGGATGTGTGAAGCTTACTAACCTTATTTTATTGCCCACTGTGATCATATTTGGAGTTCATGCCAGTTTACTGACTACAGACTACTTTCAAGAGTCTGGGTCAGTTTATTATTAAAAAGTTCACATAATAAATTGTTCATGCATGCAATGTAAATGATAATATAACGTCTTAATGTATGAAGTTCATTAAAATTGCATAAAATCATAAATTAAAAAAATGTACCACATGTTTATATTACTTAATTTTGTCATACAATATGAAATACAACAAAAATGTAGTATAATCATACATCAATATGTGTGATTTTTGATGATATATGTATGATCAATATGTATGAGGTATCATGATATGTGGTGATCCATTATAAATACCTAATTTTTAAGCATTATTTTCATCAGACAAAACTGTACATAAGTATTTTACCAAGGTGAAGGGATCTGGTAAGGTTAGAGTGTGTCATACAATTATAAAATCAACATGTGTCGCTGCTAGCCCAATACGAATGGATGAAAGTGGGCATAAATGGGTTTAATAAATACTGTGTAAGATATATTAGGTTACTTTATTTTACATTATTATAGTTTTTTCTAAAATTATTTCTTTTAGTCATAAAAACTTTAAGATTGAAGCACTGTAATAACCAGTTTTCCAGCTATTTCTTGCTTTTACCAGTTTTTAAAACCAAAAAATTTTAGAAATGCAAAACAAAAATGAAAATATTACTTGTTTATAATTATAAAATAAGCTTTTCTGTAGAAAAAAATACTTCAAACTTTTTGTTAAAAATGTTTCTAAGATATGTTAAGAAGACTAATGTTTAGGCCTGTTAGTTTTTTTTTTTTTTTAGTGTAGGCTATGGCTGGATGTTGGTATAATTATGAATGTAAAAGCACAAGGAAAATCATCTTTCTTAAGAATAGCCCATACGGTTTATTTGTAACATACAATCAGTATTTATATATATCATTCATATAATCAATCAGTAGAATATTTTATATATCATTTTAGCACAATCAATAGACGTTCAGGAGTTTCTTCTGTTATAAGCTTCCAGTATTTGCATGTTGTCCATGACAAACCAATTTCTCAATGACTGAAGACTGATCCTAGAAAAAAATATATATTATAACTATACAAAGCTATTACCTCTAATTTTAATTACGAACTTAAAATAGTTACACTTTGCAGTAGTATATAGACTGATAACTATTTGTACTTTTGTATCAAACTGATAGCTAATGTTCTATTTTTATAATAAAACTGCTGATCAAATAAATTAGTAATGCTAAAATTTTTTTCTCAACAATATAAATATTCACCTCAATTTCAAGCAACAAAATATATAACTTTAAAACTACAAAATAGGAGAACAGCACTACATTTAATGCAGATTTCAAAATATATACAAGAGGCTATAAGTGTTTTTTTGATTTAACTTAAAACACACATACGCTTAACACTTTACTACAAGTTTTACCTAGAGTGAAATCTGATTAACTGTGTAAGTATAAAAATTATTAAACTTGATATTATTTAAGGCTGAGGTGAACAAAGTTGTACTTACTGAGTTGTTTATTCTTTTCACTGATGAAATAGGCACATATTCGATTTGATAAAATCAAAAATGTTCAAATCCAAAATATCTTTGGCTAGGTGATGATTACTGTAATTTAAAACTTGTAGTTGAAAGGTTTCTCAAGTTTAACCTGCAACACATATATTTCTCTTAAAAAAAATAACTCGCTGAAAAATATATTTTCTATATAGCCTAGCCTAATATCATGATAGTCCATCAAATGATAATTTATACAAATGCCTTGACATTTTTTGAAAAAAAACTTTTATTCCAATCACATGGTCATAATTTCATGAAGGCCAATTTTGTGTGGTCTTTCATTTACCAATTGTAATTTTTGATTAGGCTACCTACAGCAATAAACTAAAAGGCAACATGTAAACAAACATTATTAATTATTGTAGGACGTGTATATGTATATGTAACAAAAATTAATATACATTTTCTTAATGCTAGTTACTTGTGAACTATATCAAGTGGTATTCTCCTTGTGGAATTATAAAATATACTGGAAAACTGGTTTACAATATTCCGAACCTGTTAAGGAATACAATAATCCTCAATTAATTAACAAGCAAACAATCCAATAAACAAGAGATGGTAAAACTGAGTTATTGGGACCAATATTAATTTATCAAAAATATAAAAATAAAGAAACAAGTAGAATTTACAAAAAGTGAATTTACAATAAAAGTTACCAACATAACCTCAAAATGACTACTGTTCGAAAGTAGGTAACATGCTTTTAATGGTAAAACCGATAATTGTTTCATAATAACGATAAGTGTATTTTCATAATTAAAAGAATACATTTTTTTTTTTTTTTTAAAAGAACTTGATAACCTAACTCTACTTAGCTGTTGCTTAACCTAACTTGACTCACTTTTGGGTGTTTAATGAAACGCATGTTATTACTAATCAAAAGAATATAATTTTTTTTAAAAAAAGAACTTGGTAACCTAACTCAGCTTAGCTGTTGGGTGTTAACTCATTTATTACGTATATAACTTATATTCCTTAAACATACTAATCTTTGTTGTTAGTAGTATCACAGCATATAGTAAAAATGGACGTCGGAATATAGATTTGTAACAAATCACTAAAAATCATAATTTATCATAATAAAGTTAATCTTCCATGGGTTAATATCTCTCAACGAAATGACAGAGCATATAATAAAAGCAAAAAAATAGTAAAATCACAATTTTTGCAAAAGTTCTGAAAAGTCAGACATACTCGAGAGCCAATTACAATCCAAACTGTTAAAATTATAGTGTATTTTCATAATTAAAAGAATACATATTATTTTTAAAAAAGAACTTGATAACCTAACTCGACTTAGCTGTTGCGTGTTTAACCTAACTTGACTCACTGTTGGGTGTTTAATGAAACACGCATGTTATTACTAATCAAAAGAATATAATTTTTTCTTAAAAAAAGAACTTGGTAACCTAACTCAACTTAGCTGTTGGGTGTTAACTCATTTATTACGTATATAACTTATATTCCTTAAACGTACTAATCTTTGTTGTTAGTAGTATCACAGCATATAGTAAAAATGGACATCGGAATATAGATTTGTAACAAATCACTAAAAATCATAATTTATCATAATAAAGTTAATCTTCCATGGGTTAATATCTCTCAACGAAATGACAGAGCATATAATAAAAGCAAAAAAATAGTAAAATCACAATTTTTGCAAAAGTTCCGAAAAGTCAGACATACCCGAGAGCCAATTACAATCCAAACTGTTAAAATTAAAGTGTATTTTCATAATTAAAAGAATACATATTTTTTTTTAAAAAGAACTTGATAACCTAACTCGACTTAGCTGTTGCGTGTTTAACCTAACTTGACTCACTGTTGGGTGTTTAATGAAACGCATGTTATTACTAATCAAAAGAATATAATTTTTTCTTAAAAAAAGAACTTGGTAACCTAACTCAACTTAGCTGTTGGGTGTTAACTCATTTATTAAATATATAACTTATATTCCTTAAACATACTAATCTTTGTTGTTAGTAGTATCATAGCATACAGTAAAAATGGACGTCAGAATATAGATTTGTAACAAATTACTAAAAGTCATAATTTATCATAATAAAGTTAATCTTCCATGGGTTAATATCTCTCAATGAAATGACAAAGCATATAATAAAAGGAAAAAAATAGTAAAATCATAATTTTTGCAAAAGTTCCGAAAAGTCAGACATACCCGAGAGGTAATTACAATCCAAACTGTTAAATTTTTATATTAATGTACACATTTTACTTATACGTATTGTAACCTATATAATAGATTTATTATTAGCCTAGAAAATGTCAAAGCAAAACTAAATAAAACTATAGTGTTGTTACAAACTTTGATTTTATACTGAATTTGTAGAAGTCATTAAAGTTTATCTAGTTCTTTATGAAAGAAGGACATAGCCTCAATTTCGTAAGCCTGGGATTAGTTTATTCATTAGCCATTTTAAACCATATTAACTTTTTATAAATTTGTATTTAATACTTATCCCTCAGCTGACTTTTGAACGTTCTTTTGCCAAAACACTTAATTTAATTAAATGTATAGGCCTATATGTAAAAATCAAAATGTCATTTTGCGCAAATGAATGAAAGACAAAAAAATGAACCTAACTAGTCTAATATGGGTTTGTGTGAAATATAGATTTGAAATTAAAAATAGTTAGGCCTAATATAATAAGTAATCATCATTTTATATAAAAACTATATTTTGTTTTAAAATTGACTGCCTTTAGCTTATATTGAACAATAACATGCTGGTAGCAACATTAAATTATTCTTGTGAATTCTACAAATATTGCTATATTTTAGACTTAAAAACAACTGTAACTTCACAATTAGTTAGAACCTATCATCTTGTTACTTCAAAAATTTGCATTGAATTAATTACTGACTAATTTGCAAAGTAAATCCTCCATGCTCAATGTAATGTAAAAATGTAATAATAATGTCGCAAAATTTTCTGTTAAAAATTGTATAAAATCGTTACTTAATAAATGTTGTGTGGGTTAATATTAGGCCTACTTAATTTTTATAAAAATATTGTAATTATATTACACCTGAGGCATATTAAATACACAAATAACTTATCTTTTCTCCATCATATAAATAAGAGAAGAAAGTATGTTATGTCCTTACAGAGCTTAATATAGTTTATAAGTTGTAACTGTTAGCTTTAGGAATATTTTATACTTTTCTGTAAATATATTCTCATTTTCACATAAAACCTACTTTAGACTAACCTCACCCCATTACAGTAGTAGGTATAAGAAAAAAATATATTTAGACTATAATGCTTAGTTGTAAGTTTTCTTTGGTCTGTAAGTAGACATAGACATATTATTTAGATATTTGCAAAATATTACTAGATCTACCAATGTTACAACCAAGTAGCCTACTTTAATATTAAAAATAAACTGATATCTTAGTGATATGTAAAAATTTATTACTAATACATTAGTTTCAGTTTACTATTATTAATATAGTAATTATTATAAAAGTGATTGTTGGTCCTCCAACTATTTGTCATGTACAATAATTGTTAATATTCTAAGTTATAAATAATGTGAAATCTTAAAATTATAGTAACACACTCATGGGTTTACTAACCTTCTTCCAGTCCTGTTTTCTTCAATCCAACAGAATTTTGGTTCTTAACAATATTTTGTCAATATATTTCAAAACTTGTATTTGTTTCTACATCTCAATTCTTCATTGAACTACTTTTTGTAATAGAAAAATCCAGACACAAATGAACAAAATACATTATGGTTATCAACATTGGCATAACCTCAACCTAGGAGAAAGCAGTTCACTTTGCATTTTCACAGGAAAAATTGAATTTGAAGACGCATTCATATACAATAAAGTATCGTATTAATATGTCACTCAGCTCGCATTTCAACATATTAGAAACGTTTCAACACAGTACTTAATATTTCATATTTTTCAAAGTTTGCAATGAATCTAATGCATTCCAACATGGCCGCTTATAAGACAACACACAGTTTTCTAAACCCAAATATTTCTTGCGTTCTGTGAACCTGATTTCTTGCCTCCGTGGAGGTCAAAACTCGAAGCGGAGGCAAATTGTCGCTCTGGAGGCATATCCTAATAAATGACATGTATAAAGAGGCAATGTTTAAGGAATGGCAAATCTATATATATATATATATATATATATATATATATATATATATATATATATATATATATATTGTAAATGATATTGAAGCTATTATGCGAAATCAGCTGTTTAGAAGTTTTTTTTTGTGTTTAACGTCCAACTATTGTGCACACTTGGGCTAATGTAGACGATGGGATGATTTATAGCTTATGAAAATACCAAGCCCTGGTCGGGAATCGTTCTCGGGGTGAAAGCCCAGTACGCTATCCACTAGGCCACCGAGGCGGCTGCTGTTTAGAAGTAGTCACTTCCAGTCTAGATATATACAAGAACAATATATACTGTGACGTATGCATTACGGATTGAAGAGTCTTGACCCAAGGAACCAAGAGAGTTACGAGACATCATGTATACTACCCGTTCGTAATTAAACTATAATAATTTGTAATTTTTCGTTCAGGCGCATGTATACGCGTACATATAAAAACACTAGCGCGAAAACATAAAGTTCGTTATTAGTGTATCTGCGAACACCGCTAAAAGAGTTATTATTTTGCTCGATAACTTCTTACAAACTTTATTGTTCGCTTTCAAAGGTTTTATGAATTGTAAATCTTATTGACGAGTTTAGCGAAATTTATGACTTCTTTCTCTGTATTTCAGTGTCGATGATTTACGCGCCGTGCCTGAACCAGTACGGAGCTATATTTTATTGTAACATTTTATTGGCTCAATTTTCATAAGTGTACAAGTTAAGATACTGACACGTTAATATCAATAATACCTTGTGAACGATCTTCGCTCTCTTCAAATGTTATCTTACACTAGTGCACCATAAATAAAACGACTAGTGTTGCGAAAATAAAACGAATAATATACAAC
>JAJIZJ010000092.1:2500-22500 GCA_022606455.1 Callitettix versicolor | reverse complement strand
GAAAATCACCGAACTCCGATATAAAAACAAATACCAACAAACGTGGCACGCTGCTGTCTCGCTGACGTGTTTAGGCGAATTTTCAACAAAACTTTCTACTTTTTTTATATTTATATATATAAAAAATATATTTTTTTATGACTGAGGTATATGATTTTTGTTGAAAAAAGTTTTTTCATGGTAATAAATTAATTTTTGAAAAGCGACTTCCCAAAGACCAGTGTATTTGTATTGTAATATACGAGTTGTGTTCAGAAAGTAACGAGAATTTTAATTTTTTTGAACAAAATATTTATTTATTCTTCTACATTGATGTTGTCGCCTTCAAAATAGTCCCCATTGGACAATATGCACTTGTGCCAGCGCTTCTTCCAATCCTCGAAACACTTCTCAAACTCGATCTTTGAGATAGCCTTTAGTTCTTTCAGCGATGCGCTTTTAATGTCATCCACGGCTGTAAAACGACGGCACTTTAAGGTTCTCTTTATTTTTGGAAATTGAAAAAAGTCACACGGAGCCATGTCTGGCGAATATGGAGGCTGGGGCATAGTTACAGTACTGTTTCAGCCAAACATTCACGAACAAGCAATTAAGTGTGAGCTGGTGCATTATCGTGGTGCAAAAGCCACGAATTGTTTTTCCACAGATCCGGGCGTTTTTTTCGGATTGCTTCACGCAAACGACGTTGAACTTGTAGGTAGTACTTCTCATTAACCGTTTCACCTGGTGGCCGGAATTTATGATGCACTATGCCATTAATATCGAAGAACACAAGGAAACCTTCACGTTCGACAGCACTGTCTTGGCTAGCCAGAATGCCTCCACCGGGATGATTTAGCCTTAGTTTCGACGTCATATCCGTAAACCCGTTTCGTCACCTGTTATAATACGTTTCAGTAAATCTGCATCGATTTCATTTAGTGACTCATTTAGTGTATTATTATATTGTGTAAATTTGGTTGCAATGAAGATATTTTTCTGTTTATTTATTTTTGTTTTGAAAGTTTAAAATGCTAATTATGCAAATCTTAATGCTGATTATGATGGTAAAATCATAATTTAAAAAATGGTAAGATAAAGAAAAATACTTTTGGAAAATCTCTTCTAACCAGACAGCGAGAGAGTTGAGTGGAACAATTATAGTTTAATTTAATAACAAATTACGAATTTTTTTAAGATATTGAAAAAAAAACATTTAAAACGAAATGTACTCAATGAGTTTGTACCCAAAAGTATAGTTAATATTTACTGTATGTTAGAAATTAAATGCTTTATCTCGGCTGTTCTACCTGGCTCTGTCGTTTAGTGTTTTGTTCAAGAATATTTATAGCACACAAAACTGTAATGAATTAATCAATGAAATTGCAACGTTTTAGGAAAATATATCACGAGTAAATACTCAAAAATTGATTTTCAAATTTGATTTAGCACAGCAAATTAGATGAGCGGGGTGGCCTAGTTGATAGCTTACTGGGCTTTCACCCCGAGGACCCGGGTTCGATTCCCGGCCAGGGCTTGGCATTTTCATACGCTATAAATCATCCCATCGTCTGCATTAGCCCAAGTGTGCACAATAGTCGGACGTCAAGCACAAAAAAAAAAATAATAATAAATAATAAATAAAAAAAATGAGCGGGGGAACAGCGTTAAGGAAAACTTAAGGGGTAACTTTGATTGACTTGAGGAAATCCCAGCCCTATTTCCACCAGCGACCAACGTTTCAATTTACAAAACAGCCGTTCATTCGGCCCTAACTGATTGTTCTCAAACGTTTACGTTACACAACCTCTATTCACCTTAGCGCACTCTGGATTAGGGAATCGCAAACAATGGGCACCGTTCAGCACTTCACAAGCTTAACAAACAGTACGATTCCAATTATACTGCTACAATAGTCTTGCAATGAGATTATGCATACTTCCACGTTTAAATATGACATACCTTGAAAGCATTACAACACTGAACTGACTGGTATTACGGAAGCGAAAAAGTAACAATTTAATTTAATCGCGACACGCAACTGTCTCGCTGAAATCTTTAAACAAATACAAGTGTGTATCGCCAGTTGCAAATACAAGTGGAGGTAACTTTGATAAAACTGGCATATATAAAATGAAATATAGCGATTGCAAAAGCTTTTATAGCGGTAGGACATCTCCCTCTTTAAAAAAAGTCTTAAAAAACACATACCCAGAAGAAAACAAAAAGATTAAAATTTTCCATAGTTGCCCATTTCAGTGTTTCAACGCTAGCGTAACGCTGCCTACGAACCGTAACGGAGGAAAACCTAACCTACGAACCGTAAAATCAAATTTGATTTCAAACACAATTGGATGGCATCACTAGCGCTCCGATGTCAATGGAAACGTTTAATTTGATGGAAATTGCATTCGGTGCAGTTTTCCGGTCCGCGTGACACGTTCTGAGGCTATCTAGCCTCGCGCAGGGCGTGGCTAAATTGATGGTTTACAATTGAACAATCGAACAGTAACTAATTACACCGGCTCTGCGTTATAGTCGGGCTTGTTTGTGTTCCACTGAAATTAAGCGGGAACCATGTCGGAGCTAATTAATTTGTTTATTATTTATTGCACGTGAAACATTTATACTAAGTGACAATGGAATTACTAGACACTGGAAATTCCGTGTTACATTTCTTACTCCTTTAAGGTGGATTTTCGTTAGTAGTGAACTGTTCATCAGCAGTCATCACTAATAACTAGTAAAATTTTGAATTAATTAAAATTGAACAATAAATACAAAAATATTTTTTTAACTACGGATTGAACCCTCAGATTTACGTAAAAAATAACTACACAATTTAGAAATTTCTACAAATATGTAGGTATCATCCTTGAGTGGAAATTGTGTAATTGAAAGTGGCGAACGCTATCTATCGGAAGGGAAATAAATAATGCACTTTTAAGTTAGCTTCGAGACTGCAGTTATGTTATTCGTTAATGTATGACTCACTAATGATATTTTGTCATCGCCTAAACAACATAATTACACAACCTAGTTCCGTTTACTAACCCCAAAACAACCACGCTAAAAATCCCCGTACTTCTTTCCCGGCTTGAAAAGAGCCTTAGCCTGCGAAACCTAATATACCGCCATCAACCAAAACTCACTTCCGATTGGTTCGCAGTGCACACGTATCTCGGGTCTATTCAAAAATGAAATTCTTACAAATGCACAGTCATAATAACAAATTAGTTATCACAGCAGGTATATGAAACTAGTCTTTATAACTAGGACAAAAAACAATTATAAATATCAGGTACAACAGATAAATATAAGTTCGTCTGCTATTGAAAATCAACGCAAACATATTTGACTTACACAAAATGGCATTAATAATTGATACCCAATAAAAAAGACTTAAAATTAAACACATTCTGATTTAGCCAGACTTAAAAATCTAATTAACAGTTATAAAAATTAAAAAAAACACGCACTGACCACCCTAACAAATTTACAAAAATATATTTTTTTTTTTGTGTTTAACGTCCGACTATTGTGCACAATTGGGCTAATGCAGACGATGGGATGATTTATAGCGTGTGAAAATGCCAATACGCCGGGAATCGAACCCGGGTCCTCGGGGTGATTACAAAAATATAAATATAATAACGTATAACAATTTCAAAATAACAATAAAATATATAAAAGTAAACAAACAAAAGGTCAGTGCATGCACCCACCAGAATAAGACTCTAGAATTAGAAAATACTTGATGATCGACCCAGCAGACTACCACTGCTGATGACCAGTGACGTGGGTCACGTATGTCACGAGACCAGCATAAGACTTCGCATTACCATCGCATAACAAGGCGATATCATCAGCCGCTGAATAACCGCCTCGTTTTTTACTAACAGTGAACACGTATCTCGGGTACTACACTAACTTCGCCCAGGCACTACTGTCGGCGCATCACATCGTATTCGTCGGCGTTCACAAGCTTCATTCTGATCGGTGCGTTCGTTCTCCAGTTTTAACAATGTTCTAAGAACTTATGATGCCCGCCATAATTACGAGAATAAATACAGGTAGAAAATCGTTGTTCCGCAAAACATCGAGGAGAATGAGTAGACAAAACTTGCTCAGGAGGAAATAGGAGGGATCCGGCCACCTATAAACAAACGGACTTTCGCTTCACCATTCCGAATCGGAAGAGTGCCTCGCCAGCAGCCGACCTTGGAGTCGCCCGCACTTCTACTTCTCCCGTACGCGACAATTTATTAGAAAACTTAATCGAGTGTAAGATAAATGTATACCAACTGCAGCAGTTTATAGACCCAAAGCTAGGCAGATAATTGAAAAACGAGTTCAGAGCGCTCTGGTGTTGGGTTTTGGTACTACTTGCATTTTAACTTTCATTCTGATTTTAACATTGGGTAGGAGCTCCATATATTATAGACTCAAAGCTAGTATAACCACACCAAAGTGTAGTTTTGTAGCCTAAACAGTAAAGTTACTTTAAAGAGTGAAAAATTTAAGATATACGAGGTGTGTTCAAAAAGTAATGACAATTTTAAAATTTTGCGGGCTTGGAGAGTCCGATTGTCAAACTTTTTTTTTATTATGTTGGTATACATACTTGAATTATATGATAAAACTTTTAGCTGTTTTCATTGTTGACTTTGTCTGTGGCAGCCACTAAGGTTAGACGTGTTTTTATGAGCTCGGCGATTTTCGTTTGTTAAAAGAAATGGTTCAAATTATTTGTATCACATTTTGCGTAAAAAATGGAATAACGTGTAACAAAGTGTGTGAAATGTTAACAAAGGACTATGGTGAGTCTGCTATGAGTAAAGCAAAAGTTTACGAATGGTATAAGCGTTTCCAAGAAGGCAGTGAAGACGTTGAAGATGACGAACGACCTGGACGCCCCAGCACATCAACAACCGATGAAAACGTGGAAAAGTGAAAGAAAGTGTTATGAACAATCGCCGAATTACAATTAGAGAGGTCGCTGATGATATTGGCATATCGATTGGATCATGTCATGACATTGTTTCCAGTGTTTTGTGTATGAAACGAGTGGCAGCGAAATTCGTTCAAAAATTGTTGAACTTTGAACAAAAACAGCGGCGAATGGAAGTTGCTCAGGAGTCACTAAATGAAGTAAACAACGATGCAGATTTACTGAAACGTATTATAACAGGTGACAAAACATGGGTTTACGGATATGACGTCGAAACTAAGGCTCAATCATCCCGGTGGAGGCATTCTGGCTCGCCAAGACCGAAAAAGGCTCGACAAGTGCGGTCAAACGTAAAGGTTATGCTCACTGTGTTCTTCGATATTAATATCGATATTAATGCATAGTGCATCATGAATTCCTGCCACCAGGTGAAACGGTCAATAAGGAGTACTACCTACACGTTCAACGCCGTTTGCGTGAAGGAATCCGAAAAAAACGCCCGGATCTGTGGAAAAACAATTCATGGCTTTTGCACTACGATAATGCACCAGCTCATATTTCATTACTTGTTCGTGAAATTTTGGCCAAAAACAGTAGTGTAACGATGCCCCAGCCTCCATATTCGCCAGACATGGCTCCGTGTGACTTTTTCCTATTTCAAAAAATAAAGAGAACCTTAAAGGGCCGTCGTTTTACAGCCGTGGATGACATTAAAAGCGCATCGCTGAAAGAACTAAAGGCTATCTCAAAGATCGAGTTTGAGAAGTGTTTCGAGGATTGGAAGAAGCGCTGGCACAAGTGCATAATCGCCAATGGGGACTATTTTGAAGGCGACAACATCAATTTAGAAGAATAAATAAATATTTTGTTCAAAAAATTAAAATCTCGTTACTTTCTGAACACACCTCGTAGACGTTAAATTGTCGCACTGTAAACAAGTTAACGTTTCATATTTTTTTAAAGATTTTAAGTAACGTTATTGTTATCTCTTGTAATCACGCCCCTTGCTAAAAGGAACTGCTGTTACAGGATGGAACTCTCAGGCACTAGTTCAGTAGATTAGTTCTCTCAATGAGTTTGCGCAGTACTTATTCAGCAGCAGGTAGTGGAAACCAAACACACTTCGCTTCCCGATCTGACAAGAGCAATCATGGATTATTTGACCTGCAGTTTCCTCGTCTAACCCGCTTAACACATAAACAGTTTCTCCGTGATATATTCCTATCCTGTTCAAATGCATCCCAAAATACGTCTCATGCTTTTTGTGAACTGCTCTCTACCAGGATCCCTATTGTACCCCCTCTAAGTACATCCAGTGGAACTTCTTTCATTAATTTACAAAATGAACTCGAATATCAGAAAATCTCATTTCTGTCTCAATATTTCGGACAGATCTACAAAAAATTAAATAATAAAAACTCAGATTTAATTTCCGTTTAATCAAATTGTTCTGTAATTTTAAATTTTACACATCAATCTGTGCTGAGTAATTTTATATGTTGTCAAAACTTAAGAAAACATAAAAACCGGTTTTTAAATTTTAGACAATTTTTTAACGGAATTTCTAGTCGGTCTACGTTTATTTTATGCGCCTCAAGACCACATTGGCGTTCAATTAAAAATTATTGCAATTTATTTTGAATGGATTAGATTTGTGTTTGGTCAAAACGTACTGTATTTAAGATTTTTTTGAGTTTAGGTTTTTTTCGTTTTGTTGCTCAATCGCGCACAACAGGGTCAGGATCAAGTCATTGAACACGAACGGTCTAGAAGTAGGCCTACACCCACTGTTATAAAACGCATGCTCGATATCAGCTGCTAAAGTCCAAGTAATTGGGGTATTTGCCGTTACGAACGCTGCATTCCACAAAGACAGGTGTGGAAGACATTTAAGACAATAAACAGTAGTCTATTTAACTATAATTGAACCCTCTGCCGCAAGATGCCACCAGCAGCGAGCGCTCACAATACTCTCATACGGGTTATCATTCAAGTACTTTTATACCAGTCTGGTCTGTTTAGATAAACCAGACAGCTGATTTACTGCCCGACCCAGAAGCCTACAGGGAAGACAGTGTGCCCGCCAAGCAACACACTTATTCTATAAGAGACATGATTAGTTTTGCAGTGTTAGCTTAAATTATTCAAATGGAATTAAATTACAGTAAGTAAACAAGGAAAAGATGTTCTACTATATGCGCATGACAAGTTGAACTAAACTACCAACTATGCATCTAAAACTTTTACATAGAAAATAATTAGCATAAAATTGTGCATTAGAGTATTTGCACCATTCAGTGGAACTTAAGAAAACTTAATTAATGTAATTAATTCACTTAATTCAGTATTTGAGCTTTCTAAACTGTGTCAAAACTTATAATTGCTAAGTGCAAACGTATAATTGCATCAACTGCATACGTCATAGTACATGACACATTAAATTCTACTGAACAAGATGGCTTTAAACGAGTTAAAACATCGCTCTTCGCTCGGTATTTGAACAGTAAATTTTTTGAAAGTAGCAGTTCAAATCATGCATTCACGTGACCTTGAACCAGGCTCTTATTGTTATAAGGTAATTTACTAAATTTTGTATAATCTTGCGTAAATCAATAATATACATACGATGAATTGTTGAAATTTAGGCTTGCTATTTCAAAAAGGTACATATATGCAATTTTCTCGTCGGCCATGTTTGCTTTAGTGACGTCACCACAACTTCTCAAAATCAGAGTTTTCTATTTGTATAATTTCATTCAAATAACTTTTGGTATACAGTTTAAGTAATTTTACCAATTAAAAGGCAAAAAATCGCTTATTCAATATAGTGAGATCAATGAGGTAAATTTTACTTAAATACGACGTTAGGGCAAACTTTACTGAAAGGCGACGTTAGAATAAATTTTACTGACAGGCGACGTTAGAATACATTTCACTGACAGGCGACATTAGAATAAATTTTACTGAAAAGCTAAGTTAGGGTAAAATTAATGAATGGCAACATTAGAATACATTTTACTGAAAAGCTACGTTAGGGTAAAATTACTGAATGGCAACGTTAGTATACATTTTACTGAAAGGCGACGTTAGAATAAATTTTACTGAAAAGCTACGTTAGGGTAAAATTACTGAATGGCAACATTAGAATACATTTTACTGAAAGGCGACGTTACAATAAATTTTACTGAAAAGCTACGTTAGGGTAAAATTACTGAATGGCAACGTTATTATACATTTTACTGAAAGGCGACGTTAGAATAAATTTTACTGAAAAGCTACGTTAGGGTAAAATTACTGAATGGCAACGTTAGTATACATTTTACTGAAAGGCGACGTTAGAATAAATTTTACTGAAAAGCTACGTTAGGGTAAAATTACTGAATGGCAACATTAGAATACATTTTACTGAAAGGCGACGTTAGAATAAATTTTACTGAAAAGCTACGTTAGGGTAAAATTACTGAATGGCAACATTAGAATACATTTTACTGAAAGGCGACGTTAGAATAAATTTTACTGAAAAGCTACGTTAGGGTAAAATTACTGAATGGCAACGTTAGTATACATTTTACTGAAAGGCGACGTTAGAATAAATTTTACTGAAAAGCTACGTTAGGGTAAAATTACTGAATAGCAACGTTAGTATACATTTTACTGAAAGGCGACGTTAGAATAAATTTTACTGAAAAGCTACGTTAGGGTAAAATTACTGAATGGCAACATTAGAATACATTTTACTGAAAGGCGACGTTAGAATAAATTTTACTGAAAAGCTACGTTAGGGTAAAATTACTGAATGGCAACGTTAGTATACATTTTACTGAAAGGCGACGTTAGAATAAATTTTACTGAAAAGCTACGTTAGGGTAAAATTACTGAATGGCAACATTAGAATACATTTTACTGAAAGGCGACGTTAGAATAAATTTTACTGAAAAGCTACGTTAGGGTAAAATTACTGAATGGCAACGTTAGAATAAATTTTACTGAAAGGCGACGTTAGAATAAATTTTACTGAAAAGCTACGTTAGGGTAAAATTACTGAATGGCAACGTTAGTATACATTTTACTGAAGGGCGACGTTAGAAAAAATTTTACTGAAAAGCTACGTTAGGGTAAAATTACTGAATGGCAACGTTAGTATACATTTTACTGAAAGGCGACGTTAGAATAAATTTTACTGAAAAGCTACGTTAGGGTAAAATTACTGAATGGCAACGTTAGTATACATTTTACTGAAAGGCGACGTTAGAATAAATTTTACTGAAAAGCTACGTTAGGGTAAAATTACTGAATGGCAACATTAGAATACATTTTACTGAAAGGCGACGTTAGAATAAATTTTACTGAAAAGCTACGTTAAGGGTAAAATTACTGAATGGCAACATTAGAATACATTTTACTGAAAGGCGACGTTAGAATAAATTTTACTGAAAAGCTACGTTAGGGTAAAATTACTGAATGGCAACGTTAGTATACATTTTACTGAAAGGCGACGTTAGAATAAATTTTACTGAAAAGCTACGTTAGGGTAAAATTACTGAATAGCAACGTTAGTATACATTTTACTGAAAGGCGACGTTAGAATAAATTTTACTGAAAAGCTACGTTAGGGTAAAATTACTGAATGGCAACATTAGAATACATTTTACTGAAAGGCGACGTTAGAATAAATTTTACTGAAAAGCTACGTTAGGGTAAAATTACTGAATGGCAACGTTAGTATACATTTTACTGAAAGGCGACGTTAGAATAAATTTTACTGAAAAGCTACGTTAGGGTAAAATTACTGAATGGCAACATTAGAATACATTTTACTGAAAGGCGACGTTAGAATAAATTTTACTGAAAAGCTACGTTAGGGTAAAATTACTGAATGGCAACATTAGAATACATTTTACTGAAAGGCGACGTTAGAATAAATTTTACTGAAAAGCTACGTTAGGGTAAAATTACTGAATGGCAACGTTAGTATACATTTTACTGAAAGGCGACGTTAGAATAAATTTTACTGAAAAGCTACGTTAGGGTAAAATTACTGAATGGCAACGTTAGTATACATTTTACTGAAAGGCGACGTTAGAATAAATTTTACTGAAAAGCTACGTTAGGGTAAAATTACTGAATGGCAACGTTAGTATACATTTTACTGAAAGGCGACGTTAGAATAAATTTTACTGAAAAGCTACGTTAGGGTAAAATTACTGAATGGCAACGTTAGTATACATTTTACTGAAAGGCGACGTTAGAATAAATTTTACTGAAAAGCTACGTTAGGGTAAAATTACTGAATGGCAACATTAGAATACATTTTACTGAAAGGCGACGTTAGAATAAATTTTACTGAAAAGCTACGTTAGGGTAAAATTACTGAATGGCAACATTAGAATACATTTTACTGAAAGGCGACGTTAGAATAAATTTTACTGAAAAGCTACGTTAGGGTAAAATTACTGAATGGCAACGTTAGTATACATTTTACTGAAAGGCGACGTTAGAATAAATTTTACTGAAAAGCTACGTTAGGGTAAAATTACTGAATAGCAACGTTAGTATACATTTTACTGAAAGGCGACGTTAGAATAAATTTTACTGAAAAGCTACGTTAGGGTAAAATTACTGAATGGCAACATTAGAATACATTTTACTGAAAGGCGACGTTAGAATAAATTTTACTGAAAAGCTACGTTAGGGTAAAATTACTGAATGGCAACGTTAGTATACATTTTACTGAAAGGCGACGTTAGAATAAATTTTACTGAAAAGCTACGTTAGGGTAAAATTACTGAATGGCAACATTAGAATACATTTTACTGAAAGGCGACGTTAGAATAAATTTTACTGAAAAGCTACGTTAGGGTAAAATTATTGAATGGCAACATTAGAATACATTTTACTGAAAGGCGACGTTAGAATAAATTTTACTGAAAAGCTACGTTAGGGTAAAATTACTGAATGGCAACGTTAGTATACATTTTACTGAAAGGCGACGTTAGAATAAATTTTACTGAAAAGCTACGTTAGGGTAAAATTACTGAATGGCAACGTTAGTATACATTTTACTGAAAGGCGACGTTAGAATAAATTTTACTGAAAAGCTACGTTAGGGTAAAATTACTGAATGGCAACATTAGAATACATTTTACTGAAAGGCGACGTTAGAATAAATTTTACTGAAAAGCTACGTTAGGGTAAAATTACTGAATGGCAACATTAGAATACATTTTACTGAAAGGCGACGTTAGAATAAATTTTACTGAAAAGCTACGTTAGGGTAAAATTACTGAATGGCAACATTAGAATACATTTTACTGAAAGGCGACGTTAGAATAAATTTTACTGAAAAGCTACGTTAGGGTAAAATTACTGAATGGCAACGTTAGTATACATTTTACTGAAAGGCGACGTTAGAATAAATTTTACTGAAAAGCTACGTTAGGGTAAAATTACTGAATAGCAACGTTAGTATACATTTTACTGAAAGGCGACGTTAGAATAAATTTTACTGAAAAGCTACGTTAGGGTAAAATTACTGAATGGCAACATTAGAATACATTTTACTGAAAGGCGACGTTAGAATAAATTTTACTGAAAAGCTACGTTAGGGTAAAATTACTGAATGGCAACGTTAGTATACATTTTACTGAAAGGCGACGTTAGAATAAATTTTACTGAAAAGCTACGTTAGGGTAAAATTACTGAATGGCAACATTAGAATACATTTTACTGAAAGGCGACGTTAGAATAAATTTTACTGAAAAGCTACTTTAGGGTAAAATTACTGAATGGCAACATTAGAATACATTTTACTGAAAGGCGACGTTACAATAAATTTTACTGAAAAGCTACGTTAGGGTAAAATTACTGAATGGCAACGTTAGTATACATTTTACTGAAAGGCGACGTTAGAATAAATTTTACTGAAAAGCTACGTTAGGGTAAAATTACTGAATGGCAACGTTAGTATACATTTTACTGAAAGGCGACGTTAGAATAAATTTTACTGAAAAGCTACGTTAGGGTAAAATTACTGAATGGCAACGTTAGTATACATTTTACTGAAAGGCGACGTTAGAATAAATTTTACTGAAAAGCTACGTTAGGGTAAAATTACTGAATGGCAACATTAGAATACATTTACTGAAAGGCGACGTTAGAATAAATTTTACTGAAAAGCTACGTTAGGGTAAAAATACTGAATGGCAACATTAGAATACATTTTACTGAAAGGCGACGTCAGAATAAATTTTACTGAAAAGCTACGTTAGGGTAAAATTACTGAATGGCAACGTTAGTATACATTTTACTGAAAGGCGACGTTAGAATAAATTTTACTGAAAAGCTACGTTAGGGTAAAATTACTGAATGGCAACGTTAGTATACATTTTACTGAAAGGCGACGTTAGAATAAATTTTACTGAAAAGCTACGTTAGGGTAAAATTACTGAATGGCAACATTACAATACATTTTACTGAAAGGCGACGTTAGAATAAATTTTACTGAAAAGCTACGTTAGGGTAAAATTATTGAATGGCAACATTAGAATACATTTTACTGAAAGGCGACGTTAGAATAAATTTTACTGAAAAGCTACGTTAGGGTAAAATTACTGAATGGCAACGTTAGTATACATTTTACTGAAAGGCGACGTTAGAATAAATTTTACTGAAAAGCTACGTTAGGGTAAAATTACTGAATGGCAACGTTAGTATACATTTTACTGAAAGGCGACGTTAGAATAAATTTTACTGAAAAGCTACGTTAGGGTAAAATTACTGAATGGCAACATTAGAATACATTTTACTGAAAGGCGACGTTAGAATAAATTTTACTGAAAAGCTACGTTAGGGTAAAATTACTGAATGGCAACATTAGAATACATTTTACTAAAAGGCGACGTTAGAATAAATTTTACTGAAAAGCTACGTTAGGGTAAAATTACTGAATGGCAACATTAGAATACATTTTACTGAAAGGCGACGTTAGAATAAATTTTACTGAAAAGCTACGTTAGGGTAAAATTACTGAATGGCAACGTTAGTATACATTTTACTGAAAGGCGACGTTAGAATAAATTTTACTGAAAAGCTACGTTAGGGTAAAATTACTGAATAGCAACGTTAGTATACATTTTACTGAAAGGCGACGTTAGAATAAATTTTACTGAAAAGCTACGTTAGGGTAAAATTACTGAATGGCAACATTAGAATACATTTTACTGAAAGGCGACGTTAGAATAAATTTTACTGAAAAGCTACGTTAGGGTAAAATTACTGAATGGCAACGTTAGTATACATTTTACTGAAAGGCGACGTTAGAATAAATTTTACTGAAAAGCTACGTTAGGGTAAAATTACTGAATGGCAACATTAGAATACATTTTACTGAAAGGCGACGTTAGAATAAATTTTACTGAAAAGCTACTTTAGGGTAAAATTACTGAATGGCAACATTAGAATACATTTTACTGAAAGGCGACGTTACAATAAATTTTACTGAAAAGCTACGTTAGGTAAAATTACTGAATGGCAACGTTAGTATACATTTTACTGAAAGGCGACGTTAGAATAAATTTTACTGAAAAGCTACGTTAGGGTAAAATTACTGAATGGCAACGTTAGTATACATTTTACTGAAAGGCGACGTTAGAATAAATTTTACTGAAAAGCTACGTTAGGGTAAAATTACTGAATGGCAACGTTAGTATACATTTTACTGAAAGGCGACGTTAGAATAAATTTTACTGAAAAGCTACGTTAGGGTAAAATTACTGAATGGCAACATTAGAATACATTTACTGAAAGGCGACGTTAGAATAAATTTTACTGAAAAGCTACGTTAGGGTAAAAATACTGAATGGCAACATTAGAATACATTTTACTGAAAGGCGACGTTAGAATAAATTTTACTGAAAAGCTACGTTAGGGTAAAATTACTGAATGGCAACGTTAGTATACATTTTACTGAAAGGCGACGTTAGAATAAATTTTACTGAAAAGCTACGTTAGGGTAAAATTACTGAATGGCAACATTAGAATACATTTTACTGAAAGGCGACGTTAGAATAAATTTTACTGAAAAGCTACGTTAGGGTAAAATTACTGAATAGCAACGTTAGTATACATTTTACTGAAAGGCGACGTTAGAATAAATTTTACTGAAAAGCTACGTTAGGGTAAAATTACTGAATGGCAACGTTAGTATACATTTTACTGAAAGGCGACGTTAGAATAAATTTTACTGAAAAGCTACGTTAGGGTAAAATTACTGAATGGCAACATTAGAATACATTTTACTGAAAGGCGACGTTAGAATAAATTTTACTGAAAAGCTACGTTAGGGTAAAATTACTGAATAGCAACGTTAGTATACATTTTACTGAAAGGCGACGTTAGAATAAATTTTACTGAAAAGCTACGTTAGGTAAAATTACTGAATAGCAACGTTAGTATACATTTTACTGAAAGGCGACGTTAGAATAAATTTTACTGAAAAGCTACGTTAGGGTAAAATTACTGAATGGCAACATTAGAATACATTTTACTGAAAGGCGACGTTAGAATAAGTTTTACCGAAAGCTTATATATGTAAGGATGAATTTTAAATGTAAAAGGCTCGGTGGTCGAGGTACCTAAGACAACGGTCAGTGATGCGTTTCTTAACAGTGCAATTCAGCGTTCAAACTTTGAGCCCAGAATTGGATTTTTTGTGGCCATAGTGACCCACACGTTTTGTTTTCGGTTCGTATGGCCTAAATTCGAACAATATTCGAAAACATTCGTTAAAGCTAATTTTGAAAATATATATTTTACAAAAAAGCAATATATATATATATTACATATATTTTAAAGCATATATATAAAAACAAAAAATATATGTTTTAAAAAATAAAAGCTTTTCATTTTTCCTAAATACGTCTTAAAAAAATAAACGTTTTTATTTGTAATAGTTCCGAGAGACAAACCATACTGCGCACTAAATTTCATGAAAATCGGTCTTATATTTCAGCATCCACTAACGTTCAAACAAACAGATGGACAAACATCCAATAAAAACACTTTCTGGCGTCATGGAATCTGAACATTTGTAGATCTACCAAGCGAAACTTATTTCCCTTCATATTTGTCAATTTATTTTAGTCAGGCGACAGGCAAATACACACACAGACGCCTAAGTAAAAAACATTTTTTTTACTCAGGAAATTAGAAAAACATAAAATCAAAATGTCAAAATCTTTTATCACAGTAAAAATTCTTTTTTACACCTCAAATTGTGAGAAATTAATTAAATATATCGATTTATAAATGAATACGGAATTTACCCACGCAGTAAATTCGTAAAAACATAACGTAAACAGGATATACGCAGTTGTATGTGCTGCACTCTGTGGTGAACCTAATGAACTTTTTACATTAATGAGCCTATGTTTAAGTAATTATGCGATCAAATAAAATCTTCTTCGTAACATTAACATCGGATTTCCAAAAAGCCAGTCGCCTCGGTGGCCAAGTTGATAGTGTACCGGGCTTTCATCCCGAGGACCCGGGTTCGATTCCCGGCCAGGGCTTGGCATTTTCATACACTATAAATCATCCCATCGTCTGCATTAGCCCAAGTGTACACAATAGACGTTAAAAAAAAAAATTCCAAAAAGCCAACCGGGCAAAGCTCTGAGCGAAAACGATAGTCAAAATGTCTAACGACATAACTGGGCATAACCTTGAAAACAAGTAAATAATCAGGAAGGAACAATCGGACTAACTTTAATTAGGTTTCATTAATTTTTTAATATGAACACTTACGTTTTTAAGACCTTTCGAAATGTGTATTTCTTGTATTGTAGCTCACTCACCTGTAACAGATAACATATGTGGTTTTTAAGAAAGTAGACTACATTATTTTAACAATAAGAACAAATCCATACTGAATGGAATCACGGGTCTGTAGGCTTATTTTTTCCGTGTTGTCCATACTTTATACCAGTTAGGCTAATACGGACTAACGGTAAAGCGACAGGAGTAACTGCTGTTAGAACAGCAATTTTAGGTGCGCAGTTGAGAGAGACAACAGACCACCGAGCCCTCCCCTGTTTTGTATCTTCAAATAACAACATGAAGAAAAACAGTTACTGTAATCACTTAGAAATCACTTGCATGTTATAAAAATAACTGTTTTGAATATTTTAAAATGATTGCAAAACACGATTTCCATATTATAAAGTAATAGTTTTAAAAATCTTCTTTAATATGTCAGAATTATTTCCTCGATTCATTTATATGTAGCATTCAAAATTGCGCCGTAAAAAAGAATATTTCAACGTTTTCACGACATGCTTTTGCGTTACGTTCGATTTGTTTTGTAAGGGCCTTAAAGAAAACCCATGTAATATTAAAATTAATTCATGTAAAATTTTACGTCAGACGTAACAGAATACAGTGTGGATGCGAGGCGGTCTACATAGTACAGACGGGACGAAAATTTAGAACTAGGTTTAAATAACATGTAATATCATTCAAATACAGAAAAAATGATTCAAAGTATGCATCACATTTAATAAAAGAGGGACACATACCTCGAGAAATAGAAAACTCAATGAAGGTACTACATATGCAGAAAAAGAACATTTTAGAGAACTTGGAAATTTTAAAATCTAAATTAAAGGGAGAAAACGTAATAAATGATCAGATATCGTTGCAAGCAGATATTATGTTTAAAAATCTAAAAATTTTAAAAAATTAACAGGAGGGACGACCGTTGAAGAGAAATCTTGAAAGGAGCCAATCAGAAGCGAGCGAAAACGTATGATTTTGAAGAGCCAATCAGAAGCGAGCACGTCAGGTTTAATGTACACGTGTTGAATAGAGTAGGGGTACGGGGTGGAGATAGAAAATTATAAATAGGACGGGCCATAATATTGGTGACCAGTATAGATATAGTTTTTGAAGATGGAGGTTCTCCGAAACGCGTCAACGAAAGTAGAATTGACGAAGCTGGGGAAGGCAGATCATTATAGTGAACACAGTGATAATAATCCTAGCAGAAAATAAGAAGAATATAAGAAGTAATTCATGTAAAATTTAAACTCATTCAGTTTTAAGAAAGCGTTTGTATCTTTTACATGCAATATATAGGCGTCTGCTAAAACTGATTCTAGGAAACTACTCTTTAAAAATCGTAACCTAGGTAAAGAAAAATAATACGTTTGGAGGTGGCGTTACCGTGGTGGGGGAAATGGAGTCAGCTTCAAAACCGACCTGGACATAGTCGAAGATACGCGGAACGGAGTCCAGTGACACCGCTTCAGATCCGTTACGTTTTCAGTAGCCGGAATTACAATAAAAACAATAGGTTAGGTTCTTAATGTGTAGTCCGGAGCGGTCAGTGCAACTCCGCTTCGCATTTTATGGCAACACCGTATAAAGCACTATATTAGTGAAATTATTTTTGTATATTCTTCTTTTCTGCTACGATTATTGTCACTATGTTCAGTATAATGATCTGCCTTCCCTAGCTTCGTCAATTCTATTTTTGTTGACGCGTTTCGGAGAACCTCCATCTTCAAAAACTATATCTATACTGGTCACCAATATTATAGCCCGTGCTATTTATAATTTTCTAATAGCCGCCTCGGTGGCCTAGTTGATAGCGTACTAGGTTTCACCCCGAGGACCCGGGTTCGATTCCCGGCGAAGGGCTTGGCATTTTCATACTCTATAAATCATGATATCGTCTGCATTAGCCCAAGTGTGCAATAGTCGGACTTAAAAAAAAAAATATATATATATATATTTATAATTTTCTATCTCCACCTTGTACTCCTCCTCTATTCAACACGTGTACATGAAACCTGACGTGCTCGCTTCTGATTGGCTCCTTTCAAACTTTCTCTTTAACAGTCGTCCCTCCAGTTAATTTTTGAAAATTTTTAGATTTATAAACGTAATATCTGCTTGCGACGATATCTGTTCATTTATTATTTTTTCTCCCTTTAGTTTAGATTTAAACATTTCTAAATTCTCTAAAATGTTCATACATCTTCCTTTTTCTGCCATGTGTAGTACTTTCATGGAAGCACTATATTAGTGCTTTCATCGTTCCGGCCTCTTGATTCTCCAATCATATTCATCAGTTTCAAATTCGTTAACAAACAATCCTTCATTGATTCCCGTTATTACTGAACTGTTGATTTATAAAAGAACATTAATTGCATTGCTGTTAAACAATAAATATGTAAATTCACTGTTGCGCAGAATGATTAAATAAATTCACAGGCTGTAACAGTGTTGGATAGTGTCAACAAGCCTTGCTCTGAGGGCTTAATTAGCTTTTCCGGCACGATAAGTTCAATTAATTATAAATTAACGGTTCGAAAATACCCCGAGCGCGGCTAGCGGCGCCTCGGGAACGAAAATCCCCGCACAACCCAATCTGCATAAAATTAACCACTTTTATAGGCAGCTCAGCACTTTTCATTTTGCACCAGCGTTGTCTACGTTTTTCTTTTAACGTGGGAATAAAACTACCCAGGTACGTTTTTTACGTATTTATCGCTCAAGAGATTATATTGAAAGTAACTAAGGTGCTGGTGCTGAATATGTTATTGATAGAGTGATACGTGGTCCTGTTTTAACTCGACCTTCGTTATTTGGTGTGCGCGTGCGCGTGTGTGTGCGCGCGCGTGTGTGCGTGTGCGTGTGTGTGTGTGTGTGTGTGTGTGTGTGTGTGTGTGTGTGTGTGTGTGTGTGTGTGTGTGTGTGTGTGTGTGTGTGTGTGTGTGTGTGTGTGTGTGTGTGTGTGTGTGTGTGTGTGTGTGTGTGTGTGTGTGTGTGTGTGTGTGTGTGTGTGTGTGTGTGTGTGTGTGTGTGTGTGTGTGTGTGTGTGTGTGTGTGTGTGTGTGTGTGTGTGTATGTTTGTTACGCAGTTTTGGCCTAACGCAATGATCGATTGTTTTTGAAATTTTATACATTTTTTTTGTGTTTTAACGTCTGACTCAAAAAAAAAAATTTGATACAGATGAAGTTTTTATCCATACGAACTTATACGAAGTCTCTTTAAAGAAAGACCGAAAGTTCGAAATCACGAGCAAACCATGTACAGTTTGAATTCACCTAGCGGCGTTCTTTAGAAACAAAACGAGTCCCATGATGCATTGCGGCAATTGATCAGTTACCGACCAGAACCGGTTTAGTGAACACATGCAGTCTCTGCTACGTAGTGAAAAATGATAACGAAGGACACTGAAGAGCAACGAACAAAAATTTTGCTTTAACAGTATATATTTTTCTGAAACGTTACGCATTGCTTCAGAAGGCCCGTAAGGACCTCGTGTACGAGCCGTACACGATGCAACGATTTGTATGCGCCTTTCAAATCGGGCAGAACATCTACAGATGAAAATCCAAGATCAGGATGACCCTCAACCTCAACAAATAACGAAAACATTGATGTGTTCTATCTGTGATTCTTGGTGGAGGTTGCAGAAGAAGTCGGTACCAGCATTGGGACGTATGACGAAAAAAAGACCTGAACTATGGAAAAACAAGAACTGGATTTTGCACCACTACAACACGCCGAGTCACTCGTCTCTGCTGGTTGGTTAGTAACGGAACAGAAGTTCCCCATGCTACGTATTCGCCAGATATGGTTGCATCAATTTTTTTCCTTATTCCGAAACTAAAATCTACTTTAAATAGACGCCACTTTCAAAGTGTAAAAGATATTCAAAAGGAATTGCTGGCACATTATTTAATTTAAAAATAAGTAATTTAAATATGCTATATTTTAGTACATAACCTGCAAATAGGCTACTTAAATAGGTTGTTAGAAAACACAAAGGTTATGTTTTGTTTATTTTAATGTAAGTAACTCACGCAGTGCACTCTTATAGTAATAAAATAGTTACAGTTGACCTACAATATTTTACTAAGCTGTTAAATGAACAATGTGTATATTTAAAGATCAGAAAGTCGAAAGTCGGTATTTGGTGGATATATTGTTATATTAATGCAATAATAACACGATTGTATATTTCCACAACGTTTTCATTTGAGTCTTGCCAATAAAGGTTTC